>BGPR01007455.1:0-71063 GCA_013235015.1 Araneus ventricosus
AAAAAAAAATCAGTTTCCTCTCGAGGTGGAGGATTGCTGCCAAAAGCTGTCGGATGGCTGGTAAAAACTTTTATCAATTTTGACTGACATTAGATGTCATTAGAGTGTTAGTGCCGAGACACTTTTACTCAGAATGAGTGCAACAGCAATGAAAGACTTTATGTACAATTACCTTTGGAGGTGATTGAGAGGAGACGCAAACACAAAACAAAAAAATAGCTAGAAGCGATCAATTTTTGGTGTATTTAAAACTTTTTAACTGTTTTTATTAATTAATTCAGTGATATTTTCTGTCTTAACTAATTATTGAAATGAATGTGTGCATGTTTGTGGAGGATGACAATGTAAAATCAGGCATTTGTTTTTTAATGTTTTGGCGAGAACTTCCGAAAATAGTACTGTACAGAAGCAATTTTTAAATTCTACCTTAAAATTCAAACCATAATCGTTTCACGGATGGGAGTTTTATTATGGGTCAATTTATTTTCTCTTCATATTAACAAATTTTAGAATATATTTTGTGCGTAGTTTGTAACAAAACTGCCATTGAAATTAATTTCTTCTGCACAAGGGAATTGCACCGAACGAAGCAGCAGATCGACTTGCAAAATCAGTAAATGAGAACACAGAAAAGTGGCAAATTGTTGCTGCAGAATATCTCTTTGTCGCTATCAGAAAGAAGTATAAAGACAAAAAAGAGAACTGCGGGAAAACATGCAAATATTTTCATGAACAAAACAATGAAAGGTGATGTTCTTTTAAGCAAATTTCGAATGAATATGCTTCCTACTAATAAGCTCCTTCATAGATTCAATATCGTCTCTTCTTCTAACTGTGAATTTTGTATCCATGATGAAGAAACTATATCGCACATCCTTCTTCATTGTTCAAGATACCGTGATCCACGACTTCTGCTCTTAAAAGAAATTCAAGATTTGAACACTGTTTACTCCGATACATCCCTCCAAAGCCTGATAAATTTGGACAAGAATGCCAAGATCAAGCTGAGAGCACTTGAAAAATTCTTTCTGTCTTGCAACCGCTTCTAGATCGCTTTTTTCCCTCCTCTTTTTATCTGTTTAAATGTTTATTTACCTTGCTTTTAATGCTTCTTTTTAAATTTTTTTTCATATTTTCGATGGTAAATCTGTTTAATTTGTTTCTCTTGTTGCAGCACTAGTAACGATGCCAAGTTTGTGCTTGTATCAAAAGTTGCAACTCTGTACAATAAATAAATAAATTTCTTCTGCCTTCAGCTTATTTTGATGTATTAATGCACTCGTTTCAAATGTTTATCACATTTGATTTCTAATAATCATGAACTGAAATTTTGTCGTGTACTCCTAAATAATTGTAATAAAATATGCTACCTCACTATGTTATTTTATATGTTTCTGTACATCACTACACCTATTCACTGCAAAATTTTTATGTGCGAAGCAGCATAATAACAAATCAACTTTATTTTTTTAACCAGTTGAAAATTATAAATGTTTTAGATCAGTTGAACATTATTTAACATGCAACTATTAAGTTGTATATCATTTTGCACACTCTTAGCTTCATGTTAAAATATCCACACATGTACATTTGCACAAACTGTTTTTATATAATTTAGGAAGTTTTTGTAACAATATTCTTAGTATATGTTTATACTTATGATCCTTTTAGAGATTTGATATAATAACAGAAGACTATTCAGTTTATTGAAGTTATTAACTGAACTTTTGATGAAAAATCATTGTTGAAACTATAACTTGACTGTTGTCGATGAATCTTCATTCATCTGATAACTCTCTTCGTCTCCAAAATACGAAGAAAAAAAGTCGAATAGATATACTTACCTTCACAGTGAATATCCATGTTCAATTCTGCGAAAGGTGTGGGATATTTATCTTATTTTCAAACTTCTTTTTGCAGACAGAAAATTTTCAAATGCAGTATTCAGTAAAATTATAGGTATTTTGTTCCCATTCCCTACTCGATATGACTATAGAAGAAAATCAGGTAATATCATCGGTTCACTGGAGGGAGAAGGGGGAAATGTCACTAAATGGGAACTTCAAGTGTCTTAAGGATGCTGTTCCTTGGTCTTTGCTATTTCTGAATTATGAACCTATTTCGAGATTTTTGTTAAACGAGAGACTTTTCTTCTTTTTAATTCACGATTAACAACGTAAGGTTATTTCAATCCCCAGTGGCAGATTTTACATACACCAGGTTCACACACTCACACAGCAGACATTCAGTGAAATCGGGTCTTGAATCCACTATCCCAAAACCTTATCATCCTCCACTTGGGACAGGTTTCGAGTTATAGTGTTCATAGACAGACATAATTTCAATTTTTTTTTTTTTGGGGGGGGAGGTCTAAAACTTGGAGATTTATCAAAATCTCGAGGTCTAATTTTTTTTGGCAATTGCAATATTTTCTCTTTGCATACTTCGTACAGGAAAAAGTAAAAAGCATACGACCTAGCTGAAAGTCTTAGGAATCAATTGGAACATAATCATGACATTCAATATCCTGAGCTGGTTAGATACATCAACACAGAAATATAAAATTTCCTTCAAAGACCAAACACTATAGGTCAGGACTTATCCGAGCTTCAGAAATATGTAATTTCATACAAACCCTTAAAAGCAAATGAGTCTCTCAGCATGAATCTTATTTCATATCTTATGCTTAAAAACTCCCCCCTCACATCTGTTTTATATATATTTTTCTTATAATTGATCGATTAAAAGTATCTATTAACCAAAATACTGCCTGTCATTATTCCAGAAACAACTTATCATAAAAATATGACTTATTAGGAATATGTGATGAAACCACCATTTAAAATATGGTTATTACTTATTTACAAAGTGAAACAGAAAAAAAAAACAGTGGTCACTTGTAATAAAAATAAAAATACAGCAGTCTCAAAACAACTGAACATACTGACTATGTGATACACAGAGATTACCCCACCCTGGCCTAGGCTGTGCAAGATTATGTGATAAGGAACCAACTCCAAAGTGCACACTATGAAATACAATTATTTTTGCAAAACATTACGAAAAAATGGACGTTAGTTTTTAAATATGCAATATGGAATTCAATAATCAATTAATAAAAAAAATATTATGTCAGCAGCTACTTTCATGAAGGAAATATTCAATTTGAATTGTTAAAAGGGAATTTATCACATGAAAGAAAGTAGGTGCAAGAATATATGACGTTTACTACAACTTAATATAATATGTAAGCAAACAGATACTTTTAGATTAGACTGTAAGCATACAAACATTCAATAATCTTGATAAACTAATTTAAAGCCCTTAGATTTGAGATTTTTAAATAGATTAACCATAAATTTTGCAATTTGTGGTTATTCCATTCAAATGAAACTTTGAAATCTCAAGAATATTTTACACATGGAGTTTTAAGAAAATATACAAATAAATTAGTATAATCTAATAATCCGAGGCAGCCCGAGGGACGGGCAAACCGGGCAACTGCCAGTGGCGCCAAAGCGGGAGCGTGAAGGAGAGAAAAAAAAGTTTAATATAGACATTAGGATTTCGAAAAAATGGCAAATAATTTCTCTTTAGTCTGCCCCTTCCCTTATTCTGAATAATATCATCAAAACATGTGAAACGTACTAAGCGCCCCACCACCGCTGGCGACTTTTCATACAGGCGCTAGAGCGCTCGCTTCGTGCCTCAAGATTCTAGGGGGCACCTCAAAATCTAGTCGCCGTACATCGCAGTGTTACGCCGGAAGTTAATTTACGACATTGTGTAGAGAACGGGTTCTAAAAGCAGCTTTGCGCATATGACCTCATATTGTCAAAATTCGGCACTTCTCCCACCCAGACACATACACATCACTCACCAAACGTGGTCTCTTGAGCTGATCCCTATTAACTTAAAAAATGAACTGTAGTTCGTTTTATAGGAAGTGAAAGGCAAAAAAAAAAAAAAAAAAAAAACAGGATAAAAAAAAAAATCAAAATAGAAAATATTAAACCTAGAAAAAGATGTGTTAACATAAGTTTTAGGCAAATTTTCAACTTCAAAAATTTTTTAGAACAACAACATGGGAAGTTACTATGAATGTAATTTTTTGTTTCTGCTCCCACCTTTCTGATTTTCTTCAAATGTCCTTAGCACCGGCATCTGTATTTTATGCTTAGAAACTCGTGGACGAACAAATAATATGAAAACTTGCCAGCTTTGCGTGGAGTTCAGTAAAAGAATAAGATTAGAAGGGACTGTAAATTCTGAAAATCAGAAGAAAGAAAAATGAAGTTTGGACATTGGAGAGAAGTCTTCAAACTTTTAATATGAGTGGTTGTGTTTCTCACTTCCCCAACGAAAAAGAGGAAAGAAAGATGTTCTACATGGCAAACACTGTCGAAACATTTTAAAGCTACTTGCATTCATTGGAAAATTTTGCACCGTTAGTGCTGACATTTGAGAAGAGCAACGTCTAATGAATCACATAATCATTACCGAGAAAAAACACTTTTTTCTTGATTTCATTAATTTTTTAAATTTTGAGTTTAGAATATGATTGCAAGACAAAGTGAGAACGATTTTCGCTAATAAATACGCTTTGCTAGTAGAATAAATTATGAATTAGAGTTCAAAAGTAATTACTTTTAAAATGGGACAAAATGTAAGTCATTTTATTCAACAAACATTGACTGTTTTTTAGCTTTAATTTTGTTTATGAACGTTAAAATTTCAACATTAAGAAAAAGGCGATATAGTTTTCTTTAAAGTGCGAGTTCTATATTTAGTAAAAAGATGGAGAATTTTTCATATTTTTTTTTTTATAATAAAGTTAGATTTTTTAGAAATTATCATTGATTTATTGAATTAATGAAAAGAAGGACGGCCAAGGAGATGCTATTACAGATCGGATGTTTTTTAAAACAGAGACAAAGATTAAAACCAGATATATAACTAAAAGTGAGCTGTATCATCTTTGCAGCAAACTTGTTTTGCAATAGTGGTGTGAAGTTTGTCATAACAACTTCACAGCAAACTTGTTTTGCAAGTGGGTTGGTCGATTATGCTTTGTTACCTTGCAGGAAGTGTGCTGCAAAGTTGCCACATCAAGTTTGTCATGACAAGTTAATATCAAGAAAAATCAAACTTGCTGAAAGTGTACATGCTATCTGGGCTACAGTCTTAAATTTTTTCTGCTTTTATTGATAAATTGGGGTTATTGGAGTCAAGTCAAGTCGAAGAATGCGGTTATTGGATTTTTATCTGCAAAGGCTGTCATTCCCGCATTCATTTTTGTTTTGCTTGATTGATTAGGGAGGTTTTTTTGGGGGGGAGGGGAGGGTTCTTAGCTACAAAGGCTATTATCCTTTATTCATTCCAATATTATTTTCAATCCGATTAAGAAAATAAGGGAAAATTGCCATCAAAATATGGACTGGAACTATTGCTAATCTAATTCGGTCAAGTAAAAAAAATTGGCACCCTACAGAGTAAAACTGCTATCTTTTTTTCCGTTTCTCTTTCTGCTTTTATTTGCAATGAGAATAATAAATAAATAAGTAAATTCACGTCTGAAAAAAAAGTAACCGAAGCATACAAGAGTGAATTAATCACCGTACACGAATCCATTTAAGTTAAGCTTTAGTTTCGTGTTGATTTAATCCTGTTTAACCATGAAAAGATGACTTTAAAATACGGTTTTTGTCAAACTATCAAATTTTTTTGGTTATTTTCTGCATCCACATATCTTTCAAGTCCTCAAATCAAAGAGTAGGATTCGATAAAAGCTTGCTCACATCAACGTAACAGCAAATACGTGGCACGGAATGACAAGGAACACGTGATTTATATCACTTCAAGTAGTCATTGGATTCGTTCAAGATGACTCGTTACTTCTTCCCATGTTTAAAAAATAATATTTACTTTTCTATTTTAATGTGGTTATGGTTCAAAAGATCACGCAGACTGTTGTGGGGGCGTTTAATCTTTGCACTGTTTTTAAGTTGCATTGAAAGCTAATCCCTGTATTCACTGTGCTTCTGATCAAGTAACTGTTGAACATTTAAACAGTACGATGAAGATATCTTCGGTAGCGTGAAGAAATTCAGCATGTTGATGGTGATTACTGCTGTTCTGGGGAAACTGATTGATGAATCATAGTGTACATTTAAACTGTGAGTTTATAAATACTCCTTCATGATGGAAACCAATAAAAAGGGAAAAGACTCGTCTCTGCAAAAGAAAAGTAAATATATCTGTGATGTATGTAACAAAAGTTTTAAACAAAAATATAGTCTCAAAAATCATCGTTTGACTCATACAGAAGAAAAGCCTTTCGTATGTGAAGTATGTACAAGATGTTTTCATACAGTACGTGATCTCAAAAAGCATCATATAATTCATACCGATAGGAAGCAACATAAATGTGAAGTCTGTGAAAAAGGATTTGCCAACAAGTACAGTCTTAAACAACATAATCGAGTTCATACTGGTGAGAGGCCATATAAATGTGAAGTTTGTGATAAAAGATTTGGAGATGTGTCTAGTCTTCACAAACATAATCTTGTTCATACTGGAGAAAGACCATTTATTTGCGATATTTGTGACAGAGGTTTTCGTCAATCTACTAATCTGAAAGAACATTATCAAATTCATACTGGTGAAAAACAGCATCATCTTTGTGAGATATGCAACAAAAATTTCAGTAGGGTATCTGCTCTCAACCGCCATCTTCTAATTCATGTTGGCGAAAAGCCTTATTCTTGTACGATGTGTAATAAACAGTTTACTCGAAAGGATAATTTTGATAATCATTTTATAATCCACACAGGGGAAAGGCCTTATGTGTGTGAGATTTGTAATAAGAGATTTAATAATCCAAATAGTGTTAAGAAACATAGTTTAACTCATGTACTCAAGATTTACACCTGTGAAACATGTAACAGAACATTTAAGAAATTATCTGACTATAAAAAACACCGTTTATCTCATTCGGAAGTACAAATTAAACCTGAAAAAGATTCTTCGTAATATAGCCGAGCTTATACATCTTTCCCAAGACTTTTCATTATGAAGTAGCTATTTATTGATTAAAGTGGCAAAAATTAAATTTTTTAAAAAACTATAGCATTTAAATATAGCATCCAAGTAAATTATTAGCAAAAGCTATTATCTGAATTAACTGACTTCTTGCAAATGTGCAGTTAACTCATTACTAATAAGCAGCATATGTATTTGAACACTAGTAATGAGTTAACCCAGTGGTTTCCAACCTTTTTGGTTCTGTGGACCACCTGTTGTGTAAAAATATATTTTGATTCCCACTAACTAAATATACAAACATATATATATATACATTTAATATTGAGTGATGACTCTTGAAGATCTTCTGACTTCGACTCTTACTAGCGTTCCATGGCCCACTAATACACTATCTGAGCCCCACAAGTGGGCCGTGGCCCATAGGTTAGAAACCACTGAGTTAATCATATATATTGTTCATGGCAGTTTGGTGCCTCTTACAGATGTTTGGAATAGGACTCTAATTTTTGGGCCTGAAGAGCAAGACAGTTGTAAGATTTTTGTAACCTTGGGTCAAGGTTAGTGGTATAGCTAGGAGGGTAGGTGGTGCCCAGGTCATTTTTTCGCTTCCTCCCCTTTCTCCAATCGTCATAAGTGGCTTAGCAAGTTTAAAAGGCACCCAGGGCATGAAATTTTTTTGCTTTGAAAAGTGATATAAATGCTTTAATGTTTTGTGAAGATGACCAGTGGTTGTTGGGTAATAATATATTTTTTTATCCTAGTTGTCATAAGTGGCCTTACAAGTTTAAATGATGCCCAGGCCATGGCTTATTTTCTAGACTTTTTGGTAAGACTTAAGAACATGGTGCGGTCTTTTACCAAACGCGGCAACTTCGTGCCAACTATACCAAAATTCACCAAAACTGCAGGTTCAGAACAACAGCCATGAATACCAGATTTGGCGAGAAATCGCCAAACAAAATTCAACTCTTGCGACCACGCCATGTTCTTAAGTCTAGCCGACTTTTCTTCATATTTTGTTTTAAAAATACTTAAACTCGATAATCTTTTGACTCCAAGGCACCCCTTAAATCCCGCACCTGTGGCATCAATGTCCACCATGCCCCATTCCAGTCGCTATGCCACTGGTCAGGGTCTTGTAAGTTCATGGTCCTTGGCATTTTGCCAATCCTGCCAACCTACAATTTTACCACTGGTTGCTGTGGGTTAATATAAATGGTGACGCTGGCAATTATATTTATTCTTGGTCAACTGTTTGTAAAACCAGTTTCTTCTTGAAAAGTCGACAATGCTTGATTAATTTAAATGCTTTAATGAAATTAACAAATTTAATGGCACTTTTCTGTTATTTGGGGCTGATTGAAAAATGTGCCAAGTATGTTGTACCGGGACACACTAGACATTCTATTTCTACTATTGTTATACATATATATATGTTGTCACTTCCAAACAGCCTACATTTTGCATTCATATTTATGATCAACAACAACTATAGTTGTTTCTCTGCACTAGAAAAAAAAACTAATTTAAATATACTGCAAATTAAATAATATAGTTGTTATAGAAATTTTATATTATTTTAACTCAAATCAAATAAATTTATGATCAATAATTTTGTCCTTAAAGTTTTCAGAATGTGTTCTTTTGAAAAGAGATTATAAATTTTAAGAAATTTTTCATCATGCTATATTTATAGATCAATATTTCATTTACAAAAAGAACCTTCACCCGTTATGTATCGTATATTAGAACTTGTAATTTGATTTAGCAGATTACATGTATTTATAGCTTGTTTGTTGCATTAAGTTAAAAACTGAAACCATTCCAATTTCATGTCACAAATTTATTATTGTCCCATGGAATTGCTAATGTTTTTACTTTTTATTAATGAAAGGGCCTGGATTTATATTTCCAAGTTTTCCTGTAATCTCTTGCTAAAAAGTAAAAATTCAATGTAATGCATAAGAGTTCTCATTATGTAAGCTAATTTTTTGGAATAGTTTTGCATGATCTGAATAAGGCTTAGTTTTAGTTAAATCTTTATTGATTAGTCATTTTGGTGCAATTCTTTTGAAATGTATGGAGCAAAAGGAAGATACTGTTTATTATATTATAAAAAGTTTAAGGGGTTATTTATTATTATTAAAGGGTAAAACTATCTACAGATTTCATTGTTTAATTTGTTTGAACTGTTTTTGTTCAAATTCTGCTGCTCAAATTTTATTACTGACCAGCTGTTTGATTGATCAAATGCAAACTCTTCTAGTTCTTTCTGAATTGTATTTCATATGATATTCTGAAAATTTCTAATTTTCTTAAATTTTTATGGTAATTATGACTTAATGTTTTTTTCTTGTATTAAAAGCATTCTTGTATTCAAAGATTCAGTTTGACCTGTTGAACAGTGTCACAGATTAGATAATGCTTTGAATATTTTATATATTCCTTTGATTGAGTTTATGGAGACAATCTGAAATTAGCTACAGGTGAGCAAGAGCTGTGAAGTTGTTTTGATAGATATATATATATTATTTTTTAGGTGGGGATAAGCTACTAAATAAATATTGTTCATGTCTGTTAAATGACTTCTCTATTATAATTTATCTATTACTGTTTTTAATTGGTTAAATTTTGAAGTGGCTGTGTGATAAAGGAAAAAGAAATCTTTATTTCAAAAACTGCTGTCATACAAAAACTAGAGCTTCTTAAAAATACTGTTGTAAATTTATTTACCTTTTTTTTAGTTGTTATCTGTAGATTTAAGAAATTGATCTATTTTTTAGAGTCTATCTGTTTAAGTTTCTGATAATAACTTTGGACTTTCAAACATGGTTATTTAACAATAAATGTTGAAAATCGACATGAATTATGTTTTAATAAAATAAAATTAATAAATATTCTTCTGTATTTTGGTTTTAGTTTTTCCTTTTATTTGTAATTAATTCCAACTTGTTTCATAATTCATTTCACTAAATTTGTAGTTTCACCTAAGTGCTTTTATCACATCATAATTATTAAAATGATTTAACCATCTATTCAGACTTTTGTTTTTCACTAGCTTTGTATTGAATCATTGTAACTCTCCTATTGGTTAATTATTTCTAATATGATAATTTTCAATTCTGAACAACGAGACCTCTACATAGTCATTCAGTTTTTGCAGCTGCTGTCGGTCTATGGCTCATGACTAAAGGATTGTGTGTTTCATTTCACCGAAGATCCAACATTATACAGTGGCATAGCAAGGGTAAGTGAGGAGTGTGTCATAATATGAATTTTTCGCCCAAACCCCAATAATCATCATAGGCTTAACTTGGAAAAAATAGTGCCCAGGGTATGCTATTTTTTTGCCTGCCCATTGTATTTGACCTTAAAATGTGACATAAACGCATCAACATTCTGTCAACATAGCCAGTGGCGTAGTGAGGGTAAATAATGCACAGGGCATGGCATTATTTTTACGACCCTTATCAAATTTTGCTTTAAAATTGCCTTAAACGCAATAATGTTGTGACTCCATGGCGCCGGGGCATGTATGCCCCCGGTCGCTGTGCCACTGCCATTACATGCATGCTTCGTGCACATTAAGTTCATTGGCTCAAAATCCTTCAGCTGATGTAATGTGGAAGGTTGTAGATGGAGCTGCTGGCTAAGGTGTCATCTGACCATGCTTCAAAATAACTAGATCTGTCTCAAAATAGCCTTTGTATTTTAGCTTTGATACAAAACTTAAATCTAATTAAACAAAACCGAAGGTTTTTTTTGTGAGATTTTTAAGAAGCTATAAAAATAAATATCCATTATACCCTTTGGAATAAAATTTGGAAAATTTTATTCACTTTGTTTAGTAGATTCCTCCAACCCAATCACTTCTTTAAGGGATTGGAATTTCCTCTTTCTTCCTCTATGAATTTGATTTTAGGAAAAAATTAAAGCTTAATTGTTCAGATTTTTTTCCCAATATAATATGAATGATAAGTTCGACAATGTTCCATATATGCAATGCAAATAAAAAATATCTTGTGCCATGAAACTTTCTTGAATTGAAACTGTATTATAAAATGAATGCTATTGATAAAACAGGGCTTCTTGCACCATGCAATAAGCTCCTTTCTGGGCGAATTTTACTCCCGCTCATATTGTTGCCCTTCCATCTTGCTGTGTCTACGAGTACAAATTAAATCAAAGTACCTGTGGTGTTCAGGGCCTTGCTGAAGGTACACAACTTTTATGTGGGGAAGGGGGATAACACCTCTGTTAGGGAATATAAGAGAGGGTCTAGAGGAGACCACTCCTGCTGGTTTAATTGGGGACAAAGTGATTGTAGAAGTGGCGATTCATCAGGGGGCTATTGGGCTGCAGCGCACCCCCCAGAGCTAAGTCAGAATATTTGATTTTATTTAAAATCATTACAACTGTTTGTTCTTAATTTCTCTTTTTTTAAAAAAAAATTATAAAAATGTGACAATGTTGCTTTCTGGCTTGAAAATTTTCCTACTTTTCTAGTCATTCCACTTGTATCGTTGACACGGTCAAAGACATTTTTTAGCTAGTTATTTCATCGTATTTTTTTATTAAATTATCAAAAGTATTGTATTTTATAATTCTTATTGTCAGGTGAGTAAAGTTCGAAGTGTTTTGGATTACATGAGCCATAAGGTTTGGCATTCGTTATGGCGATACAAAATTTTTATGACTTCATCACCCCCCGACCCAAATCCTGGATTAGCCACTGGGTTGTAGGGTTCATCTTGGAAGGAGGATCTCCTTCAAAGTGTACTTGGATGCAAGTGTCTCAATGTTTCTTTAAAAACTGTTTCCAATATAATAATATTACTTTTGGATTATAGTCAACTCTTGCTTTAATGAATGCGATTTGGATATTGTTCTTGTGCTGCTTTTTATTCTTCCAATAATCTTGAGGCTTTATTTTTGTAATATGTAATAATAAGTGGTTTTTTTAAAAAAATTGTTTTACTACTGTTAAGTTATGCATGTTAAATATTTTATATTTACCTTATACTGCACAATATCAAATATCTTATTTTAAATATTCATAATTTATGATTTAACGGACACTTCCCCCTCCCCCCCACTAGTCTATTAAATTGAAAGTTTACTGTATTTAAACACCACTTAGCTTTCTTTCTTAAAGTTATAGATGTTAAAAAATTACCTATCTTCATAAGTTTTAGTCTACATCTGTAGTCTTTAAAATTTGTTTCATGTTTACCTTAAATAAAAGTTTTTAACCTAATCCTTCATACTTTGATATAGGACAACTCTTAGTTAAAAATACAAGTTCATATTTTGGGAGAACCTCACTTGATCCTTAACTATACTATAGTCAGTGACAATTAAACATGACAAAACACAGAATGTTTCTGCACGTCCAAATGCTATAGAAAGAGCTCCCTGTAATTACACAACTTTTATTTTAATACACTGTTGACAGGGCATGCTAGTTGGCATTTTGTTATTCAGCTGTTCCAACAGGAGACGTGAATTCAGGTCTGTGGACAATTCGTGCAGTAACTTGTGAAAAAACAAAAATTAACATTTCAGTTGTCCATCCTAATCGTGGCCCAATATCCAATTTATAAACTGACAGATAGGCATGCACTGACAGCTTTGAATATCACTATTATAGACCATTTCTATGTCCACCAATTAACAAATGGCTGTTGAATGACATAAAATAATGAAATTCAAAGCTTCGTAACTCGTTCAGTATTAGTCACAGAAAAGGGAAAATCTTTTTGTTTTAAATGATAATGTGTCAAGATTTTTTTACTAAATACGGCAAGGAGACTATTAAAATTTAGACCTCATCATTTTTTTCAGCAGCACATTAATTGACTCAAACAAACAATTCTTTACATCATTTAAAGCATTTTTCCAGTAGGAAGTGTATGCCTCTCTAACAGTTTAGAAATTAGCTATTGGACCACAATTAGAATAGACAGCCTACATATATATTATATGCCTTAATAGAAACTGCTTTTTTCACCAAGGCAATAGTCTTCAAGCATACCACACCAGAAGCATTACTAGAATATTATTAAATATATTAATTTTTATAAAATATTTACCTTTGAATTGCTTTATTATGACTTAAAAAGTATGTGGAATTAAGATAGGATGTTCTTTACAGTATACTGTCATCAATATGTGAAAGATAAAAATTCACTACAGAGAATATAAGTTTAAAATTCAATTTTGTTCAAATATATCAATTACTTCGGTACTATTTAATTGTGCATGATACTCTGCATAGTTTTTGCTTAGATTATTTTTTTTAGATATTTAAAGTTTGAAATTAAATTTTGTTCAAATATGTCAATTACTTAACAAAAACAATTAACAGTCTCAAAAATAACATTTAATTTGGTTAAATATATCAAATATATATTCAGGACTATTTAATTATGGATGATACACTGCATAGTTTCCCCCCATACTGTTAACTTTGTAGTCATCGACTATAATAATGCTATACCACTCAGATTTTCAGACCTGGAACCATCGATAGATAAAAAAGGAATAGTGTGAAATATGTGCCAGCATGTATGACTAAGGAGCAAGTGATGAGTCATCAGAATCATCAATCGAAGCAGAAGAGGTCCTTAATGTATTGCAATTAAAAAAATTAATTACGATGTATTTGTTGCAACTGCTAATATCTCCAAAAATTGTAATACCAAAGAAAATCAGAGACTAAAAATATCTGGAGAACTATTATTAGGGAGAGCTTGGACTAAATAACCTACATCTCCAATCCCATTCATTGCTGAAATAAAAGTGGCAAGGCAAACAATTATGACCTAGGCTGTGCCATGAAGACAGATTTATCTATTTTTTTAAAAGTTGATTTGAACAAGAAGTAGAGGCAGGTTAGGTACAAATGTTTGATAATGTATTGAAAATTAGTAGTAGAAAAATTTTTAGTGGCATCAGAGTGTTTCAGTTGTTTTTTTGCTTAGACATCCAGTAAAAATTCCTATATTGGTTCTCCTTGACTTATTGACCAAGTTCCGTTCCAACTGACGGGTCTTAAGTCAAACTTGTAAACACCATTTTCATTCATTTGGGTTATAAAAATTATACATAAACCACAAAAGTTCAATCTATATATGTATAATTATTGTACATAATTTGAAAATACATAATATACACTCTATTGCATGTACTGTAAACTAAAAGACAACATGAAATAATGTTTTATTTTTTGTAGTCGTATGTCGCATAGGTCAATGTCGAGTAGAAGGTACCAACAGAAAGATCGATATAAGCAACTTTTCAAACTCAAAATGCTCATTCTATATGCTTAAATGAAATGAAAATAAACTCTAAAGAAGTAACTGCAAAAAAAAAACTTGCACATGTTTATTTTAGAGATAAAATGTACACTATACAAGCAAAAGTATTACTTTTTAGACATTTAGCGAAAAGAAAGTGATGTCACTGATTGGATGAAAACAATGAAGTACAGGAATAATTATGGCAGGGCTACAGTATGCTGTGCACAAATTTCAATAATGGTGGCACTTGGTTATTATGATGTTTTTGCCCATAAACTAAAGCTCTTCCATTATATACACATAAAACATATTAATAACGATTAAACATGACACAACTTTTTAAAAGCTATCATTTTAGTGCAAGAATGCTGATCGAGAACATAAACACATGAAAAAAAAAAAAAAAACCCTTTACCTTGTGTTATAAAAATAAAATTATAATGTTTTAAGTCTGATTCAGTCACATCAATGAACGATTTTATTTGCAATTTTAAAATTCCAAACAAAGAAGAGTTAAAAATTACAACCCAAACACACAAGATTATGATATATAAATTAATTCATCGAGTTAAGTGAGAACTTCGAAAATGACAGTGAATGTAAATTTTTTTTCATTTATTTATGCACACATGCTCATACCTTTTAACAAACACTTCTTTCATCACACTACAACAAATCCTTTCAGAATTTGAAAGCCATAATTTACAAGGAGAAATTTTTAAATGAAGGAAATAAAACAGTTTTGTTATCACAGCAACTCAAAATTGATGTCATATAATATACATTACATTTCTCTAACAATATGGAGAGTTCACTAATTTAATGCATAAAAATGTGTTTTTAACACTAAAAACTATCAATGACTTCATTTTCAGAAGCAATTAATTCAAATTTAAACTCTGTAATGCAAGCAAACTGCGTTAAAGCATTGTATTCAGCTGCAACTTTTTGGCAACATAAACTAAGAATAATGAGAGTGAAAAATATTCATCACTAAACATGCCATATGTACAATACATAGTAGTTGAAAAATTCATACAACCAAAAAAAAAAAAAGTTTTTACACATTGAAATTTTAATGTCCCAAAGATGTCTAGAACTTTTTCACCCTCCACTAAATAATTTTCCACTCTTGATCATCTTTAAAATATCAGGTTTTTAATTTGATTATTCAGAAAATTTTATAAACTTTTTAAAATAAAAGAAAATGATTTTATAAATCAAAAGTCATTCAAACTATGTCTAATGAAAACACTAAAAGCTCAAAGGATTTAACAGCATCTTCTTTACTTCATTTGTTCTTCAAGCAATAAATATTTTGAAAAGCACACAAAGAATTGATTTAGTAAGATTTATTGAACATGCTCAGAATGCCAATTATGCATTTAAAAATAAATGTTTGGAGAAATATTCGTTTACAAAGGAAATGAAACATTTACAAATTGTTTTTTTACACATTGATTCTTTTGCTATCTCATGCAAGTTCTACATTCTCTTGTCAATAGAAACACTACTTGCAATCAGTTTGCATTTCTGCAGTCATTGTATACAAATGCAATAGAACTGATAATGGGCAGAAAAAAAATTAAATGCAGTTTTATTAGAACTTAGAATAGCATTTTATTCCTTTTGTAGAGCACCAGCTGCTGCAGATTCTCGACCTGGCTTTGAAAAAAGCGTCTGTTCAAATACAATCTGGCATTCTATGTACACACAAATGGTCAAAATACAAAATGATATTAAGAGAAGGCTTACTTATCAGAAATAGCTATATTTGCTGACACTACAAGAAGATTTTAAAAAATATAATATATAAACGAAAAATTTCTTGAGATCATACAATGTCAATATCAAAAAAAATTTACTAGAATACAAGTCTAAACTTTTTTTTTTGTCCCACCCTCCATGCGACAACAGCTGCTTGAAATATTTTTTAACAAGGCATAATTCTATATTTTTTTGAGAATAAAATAGAATATAGAGTGCACACTTTATACATAAATGAACAAAGTTCAAAAAACAGTAACTGTTGAGTTAGAACATTTCAAACCATACTTCCTCCGCTGTTAACTGCATTGACGAAAAAACATGTTGAATAGGTTGCATGTTAAATAAGTGTAGGTTAGGAATATCTGCACTGATTGCAAATTAAACCAGACCAACTGGATTGGATGATTTTTTTTTTTCTTTTGAGAAGCCTCCGCCCCTTACTGGCTGCTGGAAGAAGAAGGGGGGTTGCCAGGGGAACCGGGACTACTGCCGCCCCCAGCATTCTGGAGCTGCGCTTTTTTTATGTAGACATTCAGCAGCTTCATCTGGAAAAAAAAGTTTAGGATCTTTTTTACCCTGCAAATGGTTTATTATTTTTTCCAACTGTATAATCTAGGAAAAAAAAAATTTGAAATAGCACAAACAGTACTTTAAAAAATGCAATCCTATCTTTTAAACCTGAAAACATTTCACCACCATATTTTTAAGAAAGTGTATAGATCAGTGGTTCCCAAACTATGATCCGCAGAACGCTAGTGAAGAGTCTATATGCAGGGTATTGCCAAATTCAGCCAAGAAATTTAGAGGGGTGATAGCAGGCATCAAGAGGATGAAAAATTACCATAGAACATAGGATTGCAAACGACGTTTAGGCGGTGAAAATCGCAAAAATACAGGGTGCCCGAGAACTGCTAAACACTGTTTAAAAATTAATAATAATAATAATAAAAACTAATAATGTTTCAACTAAATTTTTTTTAAAAATGAAAGCACATTTTTAAACATTTTTTTTTCCAGATAGGTAACATGCCGTTTTGGTGGTCCAGGGGGTCGTAAATTACTGAAAATCAAAAATTAGTTTACAGCCATAATCTGCAAAAATACTAAAACTGGAAGAAAAATAAAAGTGTGAAATTGTAGGGAATTTTACGCTCTCGAATTTGTTAATTCACATATAGTGTGAAAACTGAAGAGTTTTTGAGATATAAAATAAAAATAAAAAACTAAAAAATGCACAAGAAAATACAGATTGGCCTGTTCTGATTGGCAATGCTACCAATAGCATTACTTGCATATTTAGTTAGTGGGCCTCAAAATTTTTTACATAGCAGGTGGTCAGAACAACCAAAAAGGTTGGAAAATGCTGGTATAGATAAATATAAATAGAATCCTTAGAATTTGTAATTGAAAAGTTACCAATTCTTAAAGTAATCTGTATATGGAATGTTAGGCTACAGAGAGATATGCATTTTCTCATTACTGACCATAAGCTTACAAATGAGAAAAGCTGCAAATAATTCTTTGTCTGTACCCTTCAGAGATTAAACCCTATTTACAGAGAAGCAGTTTCTCTTCTGTAATTCTGGACTGTATATATTTGATAATCCTCTCTCCTAGCAAGTTTTTAAGTGTAATTTAGAGAATATTTAGTCCAGTGTTTCCCATTTAAAGTTAACATTAACATAAAAGGATTTGGTATTGTTATAATTTGTGTCACTCATGATAATAACACAATAAATTCTGATGAGGTTGGGAAGTCCTTTGGAACTTACTTTGCAATTGTTGAGGCCAGCAAGATGGGGTTGCATTTTCTCCCCGACTTTGCAGTGTATAGCCACCATGCAGAAGACTGCAGCTTTGCGCACAGCACTTTCTGCATTATCATAAGCCTACAACAAAAAGTGATAGAAGAATATTAGACATAGGCACAGAGGAATCATAATCGTAATAACTAAGGCTCTGAAAAAGTGTTTTAATTCATGTTTTTTTTTTATTTATTATTATTAATGTACTAAACAGAAAAAATAATTTTTTAAAATTAAAAATATGGAGATTGAAACAATTGTAAAAAGGTGCAGCACTCATATATATACTCTAAGCAAAGAGGATTTTAAAATCAAATTCATGATATATTTTAATATCTAATATATGTTTAAGAATTTTCTTCCTTATAACATTCGTCATGACTTAATTTTTTTTTATAGTACTGTTTCCCCCCCCCCCCCGTTTTTAATATATCTCATCATACATTAATATAAATATTATGGTATCTTAAAATCAATTCTTTTTTTCCTCAAATTCATTAGTAGATGGCACCACTCATGTGGAATCAAACTTTTATTAAAGCTATTCAATTAACTGATGACTAAGTTCTGAAAATAGCAAATTTGTCAGAACTCTAGTATAACAAAAAGTGAGTGAAACATCAATTACAAAATTTTGCTATCTACAAACACAAAACATGTCAAATTAAATAAAAGTATGTAATAAAATCACCTCAATGAGTTTGGGCATCATTTCTGGAAGCATATTCTCAATTATCTGCTTCGGATGATGCTCCACGGCCTGCAAAGAGGTTAAAACAGAAATGAGTACACGATATTCAGAAAAATACACTAAGCCATGAAATTATCACTTTAACTTTTAATTACAATCCTAGTTTTTCAATTCTAGAATAAAATTTTTAGCTGAAATATATTCTGATTTATAGTGCTAGAGTTATGCACACAAGTTAAAAAATGGAAGCTATAAAATGTTAATAATTTTATGGCTCTTTCATTATTTTGAATTCCTCCCCTTTGAGAAACATACAGAATTATCCAAAGTGTTTTCTTTCTATTTTTCTTCTTTTTTAAAAAAAAATAATAATTTTTTTCCCAGAAGATTCCAAATTATAATATTTTAGGTCTTTTTCTTTTCAGTACTTCATAATATTATTTTTAATTATCACCATAAAATTATTAAGTTAATGAAATATCAATTTTTTTTTTCTATTTCAGATCAATTAATTCAGACATTTTAGATGGAGATTTTCCAGCTATATTTGTGATATTAATCGATTTCAGAGGGATCAATAAAACTGCACAATACTAATGGCATTTTGAGGTTCCATTGATTATTACTTTATTTGCAAGATTTATAGCTGGAAACTGCATCACATGAAGCAAAGAACAAGATTCACCTTTGTCAGCATTTTGATTGCAGCTTGATTGATCGGCATTTCCCCGTCATGTATGATGGCTGTGAGAACTCTAACGGACTGGTCGGGTCGCAAGTGGATGGCAGCTACAGCAGAGCATAAGTCAGCCATTTTGATTACCTATGAAAGATGAGAAAATAAAAAAACTTCAATGAGATAATTTGTTTCACAAGAATGCACAGGAAATGAAATTAACAGTTTCAAATGATTAATATAAATTTCCATATTACTCCAATGTATTCAACTTATTTTTTATAGTTTAACCCTTCGTTGGAGGGGCTGGTGTATGGTTCAATTTGGGAGGGGTGGCATATGGAGTACACTAGGTTGTTTTTTCCACCCTCTGTTTAAAATCTCCACCCATTTTTCTTAGTTTATTATTTTGGATGTTTTCCGGAACCATAATCAAGAGAATAGGAGAAAAAAATGACAGTAAAATGGAAAAAGACAAAAAATGTATTCGGCATATATTGAATCTCCTACGGAAAGATTCTAATTTTTTGTTGATTGAATTGTCAATTAGTGACCAGTTGTATAAATTTCTTAGCAGTTTTCATTGAAAGAGTCAAAAAATCCTTTCACTCAAGCTAACTTATCAATTTTTCTGAGTGAGTCCCTCTTCAAGAGGCACAATAAATTTCCTTGGCATTCTTGGAGGGGTGGTGTACTGAGTTTGCTGACGTGACGCGGGCACAAAAAAAATGCTTAGATTGTAAGGTAGAAGTCAGACCGAATAAATCGGTTAGACTCATTGTACTCGAAGGATGTTCCCATTAGGTTAGAGGGGGAGAGAGGGCTCAGGAAAGAACAGTCGAAAATTCACAGCAAGAAAAATTTATTGGTGTACACCATATGCCAGTCCCTCCAACTAAGGGTTAAAGTCAAAACAGTAGAAACACTTTATTTTTTGAAAAAGTAATATAGTAGATTACTATACCACAGGGTTAAAAAGTCATACGTCTTATGAATATGCATTAAAGGAAATGGCAAGGTCAGCATAAATAAATGTTCCTTACTGCAAAATTTTCTATATCATGTATTCAGGCAACACACAGCTTTTTAACCATATTATATGCAAGTCTACTGTATTATACAAGTACAACAAACATTATTGTACATGTGGTTTGGTTTGCATGTATACAAGTTTAATGGAAAATATAAAATTAACACACATTTGTGCTTTTATTTCCTAAGATATGATTTAATTTAAAAGCTTTAAAATTAAAAATCAGAATTTTCAAAACAATTTAAACCTAAATTAACACTGTAAACAGGGAGTAGAAAGAAAATGAGCATGTTTGATCAATTATTTACAGAGTAACATGGTTTCATCATTCTGAACTACATTCTACCGGGTTTCCAGTTTGAACTTCAGTGAATAGTTAAGTAAATTTATATATTTAAAATTCCATGTAATTCAAGGATGGTCTTTAATACTGTCATTTTGCGATTTGTTCTAAGGAACACATGACAAATTTCAAGTTTATCAATTTTTGAGTTCTCTCATCCAATTCCTCAAGAAGGTTTCATCCCCTTAACTCCCTAGAATTGTTGAATTGATATTAGTTTAGTTTAGTTAGATTAAATTATTATTTGAACTATGGTCATGAGATGAAGATTGTTGAATTGAAAAAGCACTACTATTGAATTAGAACAAGTTTCATGCAAATAATTAAGTCATGCTGTTTCGAAGTTGCATTCTCTTTGGAGGGTAATGACAACATTTTAATGCCATAGCTAATCCTTCGAAAGAAGATGTATACCAATTGTTAGTACATAAAAAGATTATCATACAAAATAGAATATTCAACATTTTTTAAAGCAAAAGGAATAAAGTATTAACAAGAAATAAATTCAATAAGCAGGTTTATGATTTCATTAATATGATGACTTAAACTATCAAATAAAACAACTGGAAAATTAAAAAAAAAAAAAAATCCAGAACAGTAAACTTGCATCATTTTCTGTGTCTTTGTACGATTCTAAAATCCTTAGAATGGTCAATTCAGTGTATTCTTGAAAATAGTCTGCCTTTGTCTTCATTAGTTCACAAAGAGCTTTCAGAGCCAATGTTTTGACAGGGAACTAGAAAAAAAGAGAAACACAGCAATTACTAAAAGTGTAAATATTGATTATAATTACTCTAGAATGAATAGCAGAAGTTTAGAATAACTACAGCAGGCTTTAACAGTTTTAATGCTAATTAATGCAATAAAGAAACGATCATATATCTGCATTTCTGAGAAAGCAGCAAAAGTTAAAAGGCTGCCAGATAGATAAGCCAACAGAAGTATAGAATACTATAACTGGACTGTCAGCACAAACACCATTACTGTGACTTGAAACATGCAGCAGCAAGAAAACATACCAAAAAGAGAATCTACTGAATGTTGATTGAGTGACCACATCAGAGCAATCGAAGAAAACTGGTTCAAGGTGCTGATCAGAGGACTAATTAAACTATTAAGAGGGCTTTTTAAACTATGCTGGGGTTTATGGGAAAGGGGAACTAGAAGATGGGAAAGTGCAAGGGTGTCCATTGAGTTTTCGTGCAATTAAAACAAATAATATTACCGTCATAAGCATAGATGATAGAAAGAATTGATAAAAGGGATTCAAATGCGTGATACATTTGGTGTTATTTTTAAAAATAAAGATTAAAAAGACAAAAACAAAATATATACTAACAACTATTCTAAATTAAACACAAACTTTATGGACCCCCTACATAAAACATCAACAGAGATTACACTGCTCAGAACCCAGGAGAAAAAAAATAAAGTGCATACATTTCATTTTAATGACTTGTTAATGCAAGCACAAGTAGATGCTGTTATATTTATCTGATGTGTCAGCCAAATGTACTTCCTTTTATTCTGAATTCCTCTCATGCTATAATGAAGCGCAGTCTTAAGAGAGTATTAATATTCAATATGTTGACCAAAGTACTTCAATGTGAATGTAACCTCCACAATTAGTAAAATAAAATAACTATCCTTTTTATGACAAAGGAAAATAACTACTACAAACAATAACTACTTAATAATTCAAAAATTACAACTTAAAATTTTAAAAAAGAAGAAAACAAGATAAAATGTTAATGCATTAAATCTCTCGAAACGAATCTTAAGATAAAAATATAACAGGACCAGTCATCAAGATAATAAGAAAATGAACTTACTTTTGTCTCGGATACAGTAGCAATGACTTCTTTGAAGATAACACAGAAATCTTCCTTCGTTATAATAGAAGACTGTTCTCTAGCTAGACAAATAAGCCGACCCAAAGCTTGGATTTTGTTTTCATTCCTGAAATTAATAGAAGAACTACTTTAATTCATGACAAAGAATTTTCAAAAATGTATCAAAATAAAAGAAAAATTGAGCAGCAACATAACATTTCTTTCTTTAAGACAGTGATTCCCAAATTTTAACTACCAAAGATACCAGTTCTAAAGTCATGTCTAATAAGTTAACATGCAACAAAAAGCCATTTCTAAATATTGACACAATTCACTATCAATTTTAACCCTCAAAGCAGAAGTACCAGTATTTTCTGAAGTTTCAGCTAATTCATATATATTCAAGTGACCAATTCATATTTATACATTTTTCAAAAACTACAAAAGTTAAATATTCTTCTACAGACTTAAAAAAAAAAATTAATTAAAGATCATCCACTTTACAAGCTTGTGTTTGCAAGTTGAAAATTCCTTGATCAAAGTAAACAGATATTTAGAAAAGTTCACAAAAGAAAACAAATTTCAATTTAGAATAGTAAAAATCTAGAAGTAGCCATAATTTCAAAATACTTATTGATGTAGATTCAATTATATCAAGTCCTTAACAAACACGGAAATTATTATTAATCATTATGTTATCCGAAATGCATGGAATAATGATTCAGAATCACTTCCTCTCCAACATAATTCATTTAATGACAAAAGCCTTTTAAATATACGATCAGTTTACATGTTATGAACATTCACTTGCACACATTAAATATATCGATAACAAACTAATTAACAGATACTTACTTGGTGCTTTTACTAAGTTCATTAACAATAGAAAAGATGGTCTTGTGATCTGGAAGAGAAAATTTTAATATTTCTTTATTAATACGAGCACAAAAATCTTAATTAAGGCAATTTTTATACATTAAAGTTTTGAAATTCATATAAAAAATATGGTAAAAGACGTATCATTAAGTTTTTCTTTAAAATTTTATACTGATAGCTTGCTGAGATGCAATATGTGTGATAGTTATAATTGCAAATAGAAATCAAAACTAAGATATATTAAAGATATCAATTACTGTCAGTGGTCAACAGACCATCAATTTCATTGTCAATCTCAGTTGGAATTTCAGATAACTCTCTGTCAAACATCAGAGATGCCTCCTGTAATAAAGTAAATGCATATAATCAATTATTAATACGGATTTATGTGAGATATTTAAAAAAATGTTTACAATATTTATATGCTGTTACAACTGCTGTTTCCTAAATCAATTAGGATTTGCCTTCCCCATGGAACTAATCACACAGCCAATAATTTTACTTTCCTATCTTATTCAGTCACATCATGCCTGACATGTAGATTGATTACAAATGAGAAAAGACAAGAATAATACCCAATAAGCAGTCTAAAGAGACTACAAATCTCATTTCTAAATGATATGAAAATAAGGGAAAGAACATTTCCACTATTTTCTCAAAATCCCCGTTTCAGGAAGATGTTTGAGATTTCATCTACTAACTCATTCAACACATTAATACACAATTTTCAACATTAATTTAACTGAAAGTGTAATTCAAATTAAATGTGGAGAAATGCTATGATATATCAATCAGAACTTTGTAAATAAAACTCCATTACTGTCACGTAAAAGACTGGCTAATAAATTGATATCATGTGAAAGATAATATTTGGAAATTTAAGGCGGTGTAAAAAAAAAACAGCACTCATTAATTAGCAAAAATAAAAGTACAATATATAAGATGTGTTTTCTTTTTAAGATATGAATATGTAATCACATAGCCATCTTTTGAAACAAAATACTTAGCAAAGGTTACTTCACAATTACCAATCTATAAGACAATAAAGATGCCTCAAAATTCGAGGACAAGAGTTGTGTCGATATTGTCAACCATTACATTAAAATTTTCTTCTCACAGTGCAAGTACTATCCAATTTGCTGTTGCCTATAGTAGTGGGTTTTGCACTATTAGGTCATTAAGTATTTATAAAGCTGATTTATTTTTTTATAAGGAATTTTATTAAAGTTGATGCTTTCAAACAAACAAGTAAAAAGAAAAAAAATTCTAGCAGAGGCCTGATAAGACAAAACTGCCAATCATTACTGAGAGTGGGGGGGGGGGGGGCAAAACACTGGGCCTATCAGCCCAAGGCAAGGGGAGAGGGAGAAATATTTTTCTTATTTTCAAGAACGTTTCAGTTTTATACATCTCTACGATCTGAACTCTATTTTTATATTTATCTTCTCTGAATATAATACTCACACATTCTCATTATAATAATCTAAATTACAGTGATGCCACCCTAACTATTAATTGCTCAGTCAAAATCAAGTGCTACTGTTGCATAGGATAAGGCACAGGGTGTCTTGCTTATTCACTATTTGTAGATACTTGTTTTCATGTGCGTGGGCCCACATGTCAGTAGTTTGCCCCAGGGCCCGCCTTGGCTCTCAGTGGCCCTGATCGAGAGTACAGTTAATCACACTGCAAACATCAATAATTATTATTTCTAAGTGAAAGTAACTGGATTTTAAGACACATTGTTGCTACATGGGAGTAGTGACAAATATGAAACTTACATAATTGTAGACGAATGTTAAAAGGAGATTATGTTACAAAATGATGCGTTTTATGATACAAAATGAACCTATATGATGCACAAGCAATTGTTTTCACTCGTTCCAATTAATAGGGTGAAGATTCCTAATGAATATCTGTTGACTCTCAAGATAGTTTTCTAGCATTTTAGACTAATATACATAACAAATAGTTTAAAGATACGAAATATTTAGACGGACAACACATTTAGTTCTTCATTAGCATAATTTGTTTTTCTTACATTGGGATGTAATTGGGACAAAGAAAAAATTCAAGCCCTAGTGATAAAAGTTTCAGGATCCGTTTATTATCTTTTGAACAGAGCACATTTTGAGCAGACTTTCATTTGAAAAGTTGATATACTACTAGCAAAATGCCTTTAAAAAAAAGGAAAAGAAAAGCTGACTCTTGTAAAGATTCAAATTATTTACATTCTATAGATTAGGACTGATTTTTTAAAACTGCAGCAAAATGAATATTTAAAAACAACACACACTTGAAAAAAATTAAGCCAGATCTAACCATTAAGTGAAAAGTGACATATACTGATGTGTTATATATTTGATTAACTTCACAAATTGTCAGGATTCTAACATTATTTCTTTAATGGAGTCAAAATAACTTTTATAATATCTTCTTTTTTTCAAGATTCTTCAATATCTATAAACAAAAACAGTAAGAAAATACATTGATACACAACATTTCATTTCAAATTTGATTAATAAATTATATTTCTCTTAATTTACTATTTATTATAGTTCCATTTTATCATTATATTTCAATTTTTGAAGCAACAACAAAATTTTTAACATAAAAATGAGCCAACTCTGCCTTAAAAGAGATCAAAAAGTGGAAAATTTTAAGATGTTAGAAATTGGTGAAGGATTTAAATAAATTTCATTTTATTCATATGATTTCTTCTGGATTTAAGCAGTTTGATGGAACAAGTACTTACATTTCTAGGAAAACTTAAGCTACTGTAATCGGATGGAGACCTCTTTGTTGGTGAGGAATCGGTGCTGGAATTAAGCTCCAAGCGATTGTCAAAATGTCCATCAAGGCTGTTGTGCCTCGAACTTATAGTGCGGGAAGGTGAATCGCGGATTATTTTGTCAGACATTTTGTCATAGAAATCATCAGATTTGTATTCCTCAATTTCAGACATTGTTTTCTTCCAGGAATTAGTGATTTCCTCAGGGTTTAAATTTTCTGTGTCATCATATTCAAAGGACCGATTTTGTGGCGTGCCACCATGACTTCTTGGCCTGGAAAAATACATGCATTTTGAAAGGAAATTAATAAATCAATCAAAATAATTTAATGAATTAATATAGATGAAAGAAAGTTTTTAATTTTTTTCCCAATGCATTAGAAGTAACACAAGGCTAAAACTTAAGAGAAAAAGTATTCAAACAAACAATCTGGCTCTTCCACATAAAACCCAAAAGTCTGTTGCAGTAACTAACAAGTAAGTAAGGAACAATAACAATTTTTTAAGTAGGTAACAGTAAGACAACTTTAAATTATGTTAAAAATGCTACGATTAAGATATTTGTGAAGTAAATTTTTATTCCAATTGTTTTTTCAGTAGAAAATTGCTTATTAAGAAAGTTTTATAGATATGTACTAAAAGATTTATAAAATATCAAGAATACTTTAGAATTCCTTTCATTACGATGAAAATAAATCAAAGAAAACCAGTGGGAGTGGCCTCCCCTAAACTTTCTCATTTCTCAAAAACTCTCATATAAGGTGTCATTTCCCGCAGGATCAGAATTCGTCAAAGGGAGATAAAGGAGCAAAAAGAGAAGAAAAAGGTGCCAAGCAGAAGTCATTATGCATGAAGTCGCTGAGAAGAATGCACAGAGATTGCTCCCAGTACGCATGAGCATGGAGATTTAAGACTCACCACAATAGTTAGAAAATTGAATATGCAATTTGAAAGCCTTTTTTGAACCAATTGAAATGAAACTTGGGCACCAATCTATAATTAATGTTAGCATAAGTCATACCAATTTTTATTTATCTAAGCCAAAGAATTTAGGAGATATAATTTTTACAAGTATGCGATTATACAGTCCGACAGACAGTCAACCCTCTGATGGATTTGGCCCAAAATTTTATACGGGACCTACATTCCTGATGATAAAACTGTGCACCAAATTTTATAAATCTAGCTATTCAAGTTTTTGAGTTATAGTGTTCGCATGAACGTGGACAGACTTCCTGTAGACGGATTTTGTCCAAAATCTGATAGAAACCTACAAATTATGTGTAAAGATCATATACCAAATTTCATCCCTCTAGCTCTAATAATTTTCGAGTTATCGTGTTCACAGACAGACACACAGGCATAATTCCAAAATTGTGTTTTTAGGACCGAGGGAGGTCTAAAGTGTGGAGATCCGTCAAAATCTCGAGTTTGAATTTTTTGACAATTACAATACTTTCTCTTTGTATACGAGAAGTAAAAATGCTAGAAAATAGCAAAACTATGACTAAAATTCTGACTAATAGGTGATATTGGGAATACTTGTTAGGCACAGCAAATCAGAAACAATGGAATCCTATTAGTTGAACCACAGAAGTGAAATGCAATTGTCCTATAAATAGGATTCTATGCTTGATTAAGAGAATAATAACTAAATATTTATCATTCTGTTTTCACTTCTGATTTCCTTATTAAAACTTAGTAACAATAAAATCTTTTATCTAGTTCCTTCTCAAATATTCAATTTCAGTGGTATTTCAAAAAGTGTACATTAATAAATATTTGGTTTCCATTATTTACAGAAGGCAAAAAACCCTTAAGTACTTACCATGGTAGCCCAGAGTTAGGTGACTGCAAATGAGACATGACAGGACAAGGAGAGTTTCTGTTGCCAACTGATCGAGGAGTGTCAGGATTGGATCGAGGATAACGAGAATGAAGCAACTGAAATGCACTGTCCTGAAATTATAAAACAGGATATGCAACAAGAAAACTATTTTCTCCCCACATAAGTTCCAATATCCAAACAATTCAAAGTTCACATTTCTTAAACAACCCAAAATTTGTTATGGGAATCAACTAGAAAAGCTTGTAAAGATAGAAAAAGCAATAAGTGATTATCCTCTTTGGGTTGTTGAGCTTACTGTAAATTTGAATAAAAAAATACACTGTAAATTTGAGTTTTTGAAACAAATGTAATTTCATTCTGCTACATGTACATCCCTCACACTTATTTATGTAATAAAAATAATATTTAATGAATACCTTGGAAAATAATAAAAATTAGTTGTGTTCTTAAATACAGCTACAAAAAGTATTAGGCTATTTAATCAAGCATAAAAAAATCAGTTTATTTAAATAATTCTAATAAAAGCTTTGAGTAGAATATAAAAATGATATTTTAAAATTTAAACAACACAAACATTACACAACATCAATTAAAAGGAAAGCCACACTTCAAATAATAAACATCTTTACTTAAAATTCTAAATTTATTCAAACTAAAGATAAACCATGTTACTAACTTCCATATATAAAATAGAAAATCTGTAGCATTTAGGCAGAAAAAAGATAGGAAGATAAGATTAAGAATATATTGTTACTGGAAAGCTATAAGTAGATACATATTGTAAAAATGTTAATACCTTATATGCTTTTGGAAGTTGGTCAATAAAATTGGAATATTCTGCAGGATTGAGGCTGAAGAGGGCAACCAACACATCTTCTCCATACTGTTAGAAACAAGAACAAATTAAAAGACAGAAACAACTAATTTACACACTTCAGATAACACTAAATTGAGAAAGCAATAACAAATAGATTTGCTTTCTTACTATGTGATAATATATGGAATGTCAAATATTTAATTCAGTAACTAAATAAAAATTAATGCAAAAACAAACCTCATGATAAAAAAAAAAAAAAAACCCTGTGACTTCATAGCATTTTCATGATCTTATTTCTTCAATAAAGATTTTTACAACCTTATTTTTTTCAGTGGTCAGCTTTGAAATCAATTAGTTTTGAAACTATAGGTGCAGTTTAGAAATAGTAATTTCAATTTAAAATTTTATTAAATAAAATCTCAGTTAAACCAATCAAGATTTAAATTTATTACGAAATTCATAAAATGAATTATGTTTTTCACAATTACCCAGCACCAAACCTCAAACGATTTTTTTTGTTACCAGCTAACAGTCACTTTTCTAATATAGCTCTAAATAATACTTCTAAATGTTTTTAATTTGACACTGTTGGGGAAAATATTTTACTCCGATTTTTTCAAAAATGTTAATTATAAGTATGACTAGGATGCTTTTGGACTGAACATGAAGAATAGAAAAGGCTGATTCAACCAATTGGAGAGTTGAATACAAACAAAGGTAAATATTTATTTTAAAAAAAGTCATAACAATACCTTTCGCAGGTCGCTGCTCTTTGGCACCGCAGTCCACGAAATGATCTTCATAAAAGCAAAACTAACTTCAGAGTTGGCACTTGAAAATTTGCTCGGATCCATTTCTGATATAAGTGAGTGAAGGTATTTCAACAAGGCGATTTTTACCTACAAGAAGAATTTATAAGATTTGTCCACACGTAAAAAAAATACATGAATAATGATATATTGTAAGATTTCTTTTTCTTTTAAATCAACTTATATAAATAATTTTCTTTAAATAAATAACAAATCATACAGTATTTTTTCATTAGCAAAACTGAAATTAATATATGAACTAACCATAAACATGAATAAAAGAAGCTTTGCAATATAAGGGATCAATCTATTTATTACCTCAGTGTTTCTACATTCATGCAAATATATATACATATAAAATAATAATAATCAAATTGAAAAATAACTTGTTTGCTTAATGCATATTATGAATGGGAAGGTTCCGCTATAATAATTTTCAACTAAACATACTTTCATAATATTGTCACAGTGGATAACATGAAAGGATAAGCACTTGTACTCAAACATAAAAAAGTATAATATACAGAATTTTGTTTACTTTAAGTATAAAGATAAAATGAACATAAAATTTTCCTTCTTTAGAATTATATCAACTCAACAATCAGAACACCACAATAGTAATTAAATTAATGATAATCATAAGGATAATAACAGTAATTACCTTTGTATTCGGGGTTTGAGTTTGATCATTCAAAAATTTCATTATGGCATTAAACTGATTTTCATATGGGAAGGATTCCCTGAAAATAAAGCAAAGGAAAGGTGATATTTCATATATTAGTGAATGATGTACAAGAAAGGCTTCTGAATAAGAAAACTTTTTTCTTCCATGATCTGAAAGACAGAGATGATCCTGAATAGTTCTTAAAATATAGAGAGAAATTTGAACTTTGTTTGCAACAACAAACAATAACACAATCAAGCCTTTCTGTGTATTTTTTAACACTAAATGAAACTGATATGAAAATGCTTTTTCATATATAAATGGTGAAATCTTGATGAGAAAATAGTGTTTTTAGGTAATTAATATTAAAAAAATAACAATTTCTTTGTAACATGCAACATTACTAAGATCACTCATTACCAACTTTTCTATACGCCCATATTACATATATATGTAATAATCGCACTTAATTTTACTTTAAATTCTAATATTATATACATTAAAATCTTAGTACAATATTAATGTATTCCAAAGTCACTTTTCTTAAACTCCAGTTTCGTTTTATTTCCTGCATTGGAAGTACATTAAATCTCGCGCTTTGGCATATTTATTACTAAAAGAATAGTTTAATCGCTTCCACGTGCCCACATAAATCGCAAAATCAGCTACTTGTTGGTGTCATACTTTTCCCTAAAACACTTACGTAATTTACTAAAAATAGCTAATATTCCCTTCACTTTGATCACGTGTCTATATGTTAATCCCTTATCTGAGAGAATGCAGGGATTTTCCATTCTCTTTTGACTTGAAACTTTCATACGAGATGTACATATATTCTGCCACTCTCCCATAATAAATAGTTAATAACTCGGTCTCTTCCTTATTTAACAACTACAACAACAAAATCATTATATATATATGGGTAACCCATTTACATTTATTTCAATATGTTCCTTGTTTCTAAAATAATCTTTAAATACTGACAGCTTTGTTGGAACACGAGGCAATATGCTCTCTTAATATTTAAAATAAAAAATGAAAATCAGGTAATAGATTAGGAAAATAAGTTATTATTAAAAATGGGCATACTGAATAAAACTTTACAACATTTAACAATTTTTCAGTTATCTTTACTTATTTTGATGAGACTCATAGTTTTATAACTAAAGTTTTAGACATTTTTTAAAATTTTATTTGGTTTCCAACCACTACCAATTACATCTTCCATAGACCCCCATGGCCCAGCAGATATTTCAAACTGATACGAGTATCACTATTCAGAAACACTAACTCGAAATAGTTTCATGTTGTACTATCTTTATTTCAAAATAAAAACTAATTTAATAGATAAATGTCCCATTGTGCACATGAGTTACATTTTGAAATGAACCTTGCAACTTCAAAGTTAACACATCAGCAGGCACACCATTCTCCAAGCCACTCCAACATGAGGCAGATATGCAATAAATCAATACAAACAGCACATCTTCCAGTGGAATCAGGTGTGAAACAAGCAAACATAAAGGTGGAACTCTACTACTAGACCACCACAGAGTTTTATTTCCGATAAGGAATTTCGAAACTGTTTTTTTCTAATATACAAAGCAATATGAAAAATACGAACATAAAGATAGAACAAGATTTACAAATAGATACAAGAAATACATACAATATAAATCACAAACTAATAACACTATTAAAATCCTTAAAACTTCATGTAACAAAATGAATCAGGTTAAAATATCAGCACATTAATATCCACTAAAGGAAAATTACTTACTTCACTAGTTCTAGAGTCTTTTGTATTTTTGCAAGAACAGAGCCTAATATATCACAGCCCATTTTTAAAAAGAGACGAGTCAACAATACGTAAAGCCAACCATGCAAATCATTCTTATGAATGACAATAAGTTCATTCAAAGTATCCAAAAATAAGGAGAAAACCTAAAAAATAAGAAATAGCATAAGAAACCCTCTCATGTACAAGATAATGACAAATCAGAAGCATATACTCTTTCTATAAAAAAATTAAAATATTTCTATGTTGCTCACAAAACGTCATTCCTATGTTGTGACGTATAAAATAATATTTTATGGCGCACAATAATGTTGTCCAATTAGAATCAGATGTTAACATCAATTTCCCTCAATATGAGCAAAGATTTCTTAATTTTCTATAGTAAAAGGATAAATTCTATTTATCTGCACCTTAAAAATAAATAATTTTTAATGCAACTTAATTCTGAGAAAATAAACCCACTTCTTTTTCAACTATGGTATTTCTACTTTAAATTACCAGTTGCACAAATCTTTAATTTTCTAGAATTCTTCATGTATTTTGACACTGGATCGGATTGTTGGCTTTTTATGGAGCAAGTGCCATACTTGGCTAAATTGCGCCAAACATATAATTAAAATATGATTACACGCAATTAAAACACACTTGCAAAAGAAAAATTCGTAAGAGATAAAATCATTAAAGTAAGATTTTGGCACTGAATTTATTATATATTTATTTATTATATATTTATTATTTATTTATTTACTATTTTTGAAATTTGTTTTTAAATGACAAAATTTTAATAGCTATATGGAAATTTTGTTAAACCTTAACAATCTGACATATTCAGAACTCAATATTCACTAAAAAGGAAATTTTGGGAAAAATTATATCCTTACAGTTTTCTTCAATAGAGGGGAAAAAATACTGAATACCATGAAAAATGCTAGAACAATTACAGTTAATAAAAAATATATTTTGCAACAATGATATATTCCATTAAGATTTCTTAATTGTTAAGAATTTTAAATTGATGGGAAGGGGTGTTCTTAATTACTCTATACAAAATTGAAATGAAGAAGTAGGCACATACAATTTTTTCCAGTAAAATCTTAGCATCTTTAAAAACCTTGAATTTCAAATTAAATTAATGTGAGCATTCATTTAAAACGTTTCTGAGAACAGAATTACAAATCTTATACATAGAAACAGCATGTTAGCTGAATTATTTCAATCAGATTTTTCATACAATAAAAAAAAAAAATTAAAACAACTGCAAGCCTGTTTTAATCAAAATATACTTACCTACCTTAAATTAAAAGTAAAATAAATGAAAGAAAAAGTGCAAATTAATCTGCTTTGCAAAATAAACTTTTGTTAATAACTGATGCAAATGAGGGAAAACAAAAAAAAAACAGTTGTGTAGCAAGAGGTGGGCAAAGGGGACAGTTTCATAACCAGCTGTTGGGGTGGGAGTGCTCAAATGGAAATATTTCATATTTTTAAAGCCAGAAATCAATGTATAAAAGTGGGATGAGTGAAACAAATTTATACACTCCAAACGCAATCTAACCTCACTATGTCACTGACAAAAAAAAAGTTTTGAAAGAATAAAAATTAAACATTTACTACTTGCAAACTCATCAATTCCCTAATTTTGGAAAAATTTAACAAACGTAGAAACTAAATAATAATAATAAAAGATAAGAGAAGCCAAAAACCTTTAAAAATACTGGGAAACAATTTTTACAAATGGTACAAAGTTTTATAATGCAAACCATTCAGATACACAAATGAAAACATTAGAAGATTCAAAATGGCATTATTAAAAATAAAAGAAAAGCAAATCATACCAGCATCTGTTTAAAAAGAAGATACAAACAAATAAATGAAATAAACTGAAAGTAGCAATGTCTGTTAGTACATCATACAAAAAACAAGAAATGAAGGCTTGCCACTTACTTTTGTATGGGGGTCCATAAATATTTTTGAGAATATATCGGTCACTTTCTTCAGCTCAATGTGAGACAAGAATCGGCCAGAGCGGAAATAAGCCTGCAAGGACTGGAGACCTTCTTTACGATCTGACCAATGAATACTATGGAGGTTATGAATAACCTCATTGATATCCTAGAAAAGTCAAAACAATGAAAGTCAATAAGAGCCAAGAAAAATAATGTGCAACCCCAAATCAGCTACCACTGATAGAAGATACAAACACTGTGAGAGTTAAAAGAGATCATGTGAAATCTTTGACAGGAAAAGGTTTTTTTTCTCCTCAATTTCATCAATTTGGTGAAAGCTGAGGCAAGCCACAAAGAGATCTTTTGGTCATTCATGGGCATGAACTATATTAATTTGTATTTAGGTCACAATTATATAAATTCATACCTTCCTAAATAAAATTTAACCATTTACCAGATAATAATATTAATTTGAACATTTGTATATAAAATATTTTTTAGGGTTACATGCTTTTATGAGTACATCAAATACATCATACTTATTGTACATTCTTAATGATATCGAAATTAACTGAAGAAATCTTAATAATAAAGTCGTTAACAATAATGAATCCAGTCTTTATTTTAAAAAGTGTTAAAAGTAAAACATTAAAAAGTTAAAGTAAAATATTTTAAAGTGATGATGAATTGGTGTCTTAGCTCCATGATCCAAATGCAAATTTCAAGTTCAAACTTAAATTCCATCAAAGATTAGTTTAATATGGCAGCAGATTGGTGAACATTAATTAGATGGAGCCAAAGACGCCATAACCTTTGTCGACCATAAGGAAATTTGGAAAACAGCTCCAGCCTCAGGTACCATATCAAATGAGTTCTAAATCTTGAGGTTTGCCCTCTACAGTAATCATATACCTTCAAAATGGGAAGCTAAAAAGTTTTCTCAATAGTAAATTCAGTATCAAAAAAGAAATTGATTCAAATTAACATGATTTCTTTTCAAACTGAAACCTCTGAAAAATTAAAAAGATGCAAGCAAATTATATCTTCTATCAAACAATTTTATAAATCTTCAATTAAAGTGCTTTTTTAAAATTTTTCTTTAGATAAGTCTTAAAATTCACTGTGTCATAAATAGTGAATTAGGGCTTGTTTTCATAAGTATTTTGTCTTTCAAAAATGAAAACTCTTCAGAGAAGCTGATTTTATTTGATATGGAGGGTGGCTGCTATAGAACCTCTCTGCAAACAAAAAAATTTTTGCAAGGTCCAAATAATTTTTAATTGAATATTTTATTTCCTCTGCATATGTCAAAGAAATCTTATTTGAGGTAAAAAAAAAAAACCATGAACTGGATATAATATCCAAACTGAACTCTGAAAAATACATAGCTTTCCAAAAATTTGACGCTGCTTTAATGTTCATTAACTTTTTCATCATCCCTGAACAATTTTCATTTTAGGTATTTTGGAACACTGATTGCACACATATACATCATGAGGGAAGCAAAAGTTAAAGGGGTGTCAATTGCTACAGAATTATTGAAATTTTGTTAAATTAATATGGAACCAGAAAATACAGTTCGGCAGACAAGATAATTAAAAGAACTCCAATTACTTACATCCACACTCCTACCAAAGGAGCTGAAGGACCTGTCTGAGCAAACACTGGATGTTTCGCTTTCATCAGACTGATCATCGAAGGCATTATATCTCCTTCGAGTAGGAGCTCGCTGTAATAGGCAAAAGAAGTTCTAAGTTAGAAGCAGAAGAGATTTGAATTTACAAAAATCAAAATATGAATACGTAATTACTAGCTGATAATCCAGAGCTGCTCGGGATCCATATTTTTTCATAAGCCCGCCTCCGTTTTTTCCCCCCTACAAATATTGTCATTTACTTTACTTTCCCCAATATACTTAAATCTCCTTTGAATCCTATATTGTTGAATTAAAACTTTCAAATCTAACTTTTTACCTAACCAATTAACTTAAAGCTGATAACCCTCGACTGTTGTTTGGGATCCATATTTTTTCATATACCCATCTTCGTTCCCCCCCCCTACAAATATTGTCACTAACTTTCCCCATCAAATGTAAATCTCCTTTCGATCCTCTCTTGTTGAATTACAACTTTCATTTCTAGCTTTTCATTACCTTAAAACAGAATAGTTTGAATAAAAACACGAAAAGTTAGGAAAAAAATTTATCCAAACTTCTAAACAATATACCGTATAAAATTTAATACAACTTTAAATTGAACAATTATACTTCTGCTGTTCATAAATTAAAATACAGTAAAGTAATATTATGTATCGCAATGGCAAAATAAAACAAAATAAAAATACAACAAACTTATAAATTAACCACCAGAAACATAACTTTTCTTCTAGCATGTATTTGAATAATGATAGAGAAAAAAAAAATACAACTAAAAAATAATATAGATAATTAAATAAAATAAAAAATGCAAGAAATGATAAATCAAACACTGGAAACATAATTTTACTTCTTGTGTGCATTTGAATAATAATGAACGAAAAAAAAATTAAATAAAAATCGAATTTGATTTTTTTTTTTTTTTTTTAAAGTGTTAAGCTTCCTCTTGTTCTAATCCATCCCTGTGCCAAATTTGGTCTCTGTAAGTTAAACGGTCTGGGTGTTCATAAAGAACAAAAAACAAACAAAATAAAAACTGAACAAACACACTCATTAAAAAAAACCCTCTTTTATAGATATATATATATAAACTTATTTGCCAAAAACATTGCACTCACCAAAGCATCTGCAACAGCAACTTCGGCTTCTCGACTTTGCTGCAAAGTTCTTTCTGCCATCAACGGAGCAGCAGATGCTACAAGGTCAAACAGAATTAGAACATAGTTAATCAGAAACATTAAGCTAAAATGCATGTTTGGTATAAAAATATGATACATGTAATATTCTCAGATATGTTTGATATCAAAAATTGGCATTAAATCACTGACTTAGATAAGAATTATGCTAAGCCAAAAATATATTTTTTGAATTACTCCATGCATGCTATTCTTGGAATACATATGTTTTGGATGCATCCAGGACTTTTTTATATAGTTATTTTAAGTTAAACAAAGTGTTTTCTTTTTAAAGTCAAAAGTATTCTATGTAGGGCAAATAAATAAAAACAGTTACAAATAGAAAAAATTCAGACATGACCTGAAAAGTAGGGTATCAAAAACATAAAAATAACATTTAAGATCTTTAAAAAATATATGTAAGAAATTGGAAGCAAAATGAAGCCTTTACTTAATTAAGAGATCTTGTGCTTAGCATAAATCTGAACCAAGCAAACAAAATGATTTAAAAAGATAAAAATTTTTGAAAGAAGCTGATTACAAATTCAAGAATACACATTACTATGATTAGATATTTAGTAGAAATAATTATAATATTTTATATGAGACAGAAAACAAAACCTTTATAATGAAACATTCATACATTTTCTTGTAGAACAACAAAAAGTTAAATAAATAAAACTGTTTGAAATATACAGACAATATATTTTTAATATACAGCAGTTTTAATGATCCAAAGTAAAACAGTCTTTGATTAATAATACATAGAAATGACCGAATTAATTTGATAACTTGAATTTTGAAATGCACAGCAGCAAAAGCAAAAAACAAAATTTGCTGAATAAGCATTTCTTCTTAATATTTAATGAATGGCACACAATTAAGATTCCCAGATGATCTTCGGTTTTTAATCCTTTTCTTTGACTAATCAATCATCAGATCCAATTTTTACATCTAAAGCATGGAAGGCAAAATAATGCAAAAAGTAATGAAATGCACTTTTAAAATGCATTTATAAAAAGGCATAAGTTGTATTTTTTTCATTAATGTTTGACAATACTAGGTTTCATCATTGAGCATCAAAAGAAGCAAATGTCCATCACTTACATCAGCAATATGAAAGAAAAGAGGTTCTCACACAGGACATAACAGATGAAATTTAGCGACATTTTTATCACACCACAGGGAAATAAATGACCATAAAGAGTGTCTGACAAAACTGTAGCAACTGTGAGTTCAAATGTATGTAAAAACCTAACAGCTTTCTATAACAATCACATAGGGTATAGTTAAAGGTTTGATCTTGTCAGGTTGCTGGATGAATTTGTACGATGAAAATAACTCCCATTTTTAAAAACATAATTTAACCGGCCAAACATTAATTTCTATACAGTAACAATTTTTCCTTTAATATAGCACTTTTAACTCCCCCTGAATTGTTTACAATTTAGTATAAATAAAATACGTAGGAAATAAAGTTCTTACAGGATAATGTAGGGTACTTTTCCCCTGCACCAGTCAATCTTGTTCTAGATCCACTTAATCGCCTCTCATGAGCTATGATTAAATTATAAGCAAAATTAAATACTGATGTGAAAAAGAAATATGAATTTTTTGAAAACTGTGCTGCTTGTTTTATATTCACCTAAAACTAAACAAAATGTAAAAGTAACTTGTATAGAAAATATTCTAGGAAAGTTTTTTAAATGCATCCTCATAATGCACATATATTCATTCATTATAAATAAAATTAAAAAAAAAAAAGCCAAAAGGAGTTGCAAAATATTCCCAAGAAATCTAGAAAACAAAGAGAATGATGTTTAAAATTAAAGCTGAACTCAACTCCAGGCCAAAACTTCAAATTTAAGCGTTCAAAATGGACCTTGTATTTAATGTATTAGAAGTAAAACTAAAACATTTAAAAAAAAAAAAAAAAAACCCTCGAGATTTAAAACTTACAGGTCAAAAACACATCTCAATAGACTTTTCTTAATACTTTAAAGTGAAATTTACTAGCACCAAAGTGTGGTGTTAAACGCACAATGAAATGATTTTTAATCACTAATGAATCCTTATTTTTTTTGTCACTATATATTTTCCAGCAAATCTTGCTAACATTTTTTTATTAAAATTTTTGCAATCATTTTAGTACTTTAACAAATGCTATTTAAATGGAAGGAGGGGATCTACATCAACTAATGAATAAGATGACAATATATTTTTTAAAAAAGGAAACAATTATGAATATATAAATTTAGCGCCAAAATAAAGGAAGCAGCAACAGCTTTAGCATTAATTATAATTTTACACAGACATACTGACAAATAACAAATACAATTTTCAAACTTAAGTACATATTTATATGCTTTACTACAACAAAAAACGAAAGGTGTTAAGAAAAAGAAATGAATTTTTAAAGACAATGCAGTGATCACATGCAATGTTCTTGAATGTAAATAAACATGAATGGACGTACTACCAAAGCTGGGTCTGGTAGGGCTTGCATCTCGGCTGGTTGCAATGGGTATTCCCGATTTAGTACGTGTTCTGTTAGATTTACCGTCTGGCGAAGAGTATGTTGCGTAGCTTAATCTTGAAGATGGGGAGTCGGGCCTACTGTTGGCTGAAAAGTCACACAATGATGGATGGTGAGGATGAAAGGCAGGTTATTGATTACAAGGGAAAATACATTACTCAGGTAGGAATCATGAAATGATTACACACTTCACAAGTTAATAATGTTAGAAAACAAAAACTTCAGCATCATTCCATAAATTAAAAGTTATTGTATGATAGACAAGTAAATAATTTACAATGCAGTAATTAATTTTTTATACAGTTACTCAAAAGGGCTCCAACAAACTTTCAAGGGCAGGTCATGTATACCAAAAAATATCTGTTTTACATAGGAACATAGAGGTGAGAATATCGTGTAAGTGCTAAAAGGTCTTGTTTGGCCTAGATTGACTTGAGCAAGAGCAGCCATCATTGAAGATGCAGTTGCACAGCAATATTAAAGCAGCAGACAAGTATTTAATCATACAAGGTACTTAGTAAAAATGGACTGCGTGTATATAACAGGAAAGATTTCTAGACATGTGACTAACCATAAACCCATTTGCACTGAAGGCTACGTGAAGCTGAAAGTTTTACAATAAATAGTAACTGTAGTTGAGCACAAATCTTCTGTAAATCTACATATACATTGCTTACCAAAACAATTTTGTACACCATATTTATATCAATTTATTTTTTTATTCTTCATTTATCACGAATGCACACACATAAGATGTTCCCCCCTCTATGTTTCGATGTAAACACTAATTTATTTTCTTATACTTGACCTACTCTTTAAAAGACATTAAAAATTATATTAATAGGGTTGCTTCATTCTATTATATTCGCAATTCATTAAATGTTTTCATCTATAGTTCATATTTTAATCTGCACGTTTTTTAATTACATAAAAAATGTGCAGATAGAAATAATTACATGTAAACTGTTCACAATTCGTAAAAACACCTAGAGAAATTTTAAAATTGGAAAAAGGAATTTAATTTCAGAGTGAAAGTAAACAAATATCATACATTTTAGTATCTCCAAAAAGTAAGCTTCAGCCTCTAAAGAAAGGATGATCTCGAGAATGCTTTACATTTATATTACAGAAGATAGTAAAAATCCACTCCAAGCTTTTAAAAAATACATATAAAATATTTTTAATACAATTCATATTGTAGATGAAGACTGAATCCATAATTAATAGAATGACTGCAATTAAAGTACCTTCATGCAACTTTTATAGAGTGAAAATGAATCTTGTAGCAACTAATTTCATGCAAACAGAAAATCATGATTCAAGTACGCACATGCAAACACACAAAAACCCTGCTAAAAGACAAAATAAATAACATATGTTTTTCCCCCCACACACAAAAATCTATCATTTGTTAAATTATGCAATATAGATTATGAAAATTGTATGACCAAGAATAAGATTGTAATAAGTATTATCCACCATGAGAGTTAGGTTAAGAAATACATGCATATAGAGATATGCTTTGTAGATTCATGTACCTGCAATATATGTTTGAAATTTAAGAAGTAATATTCAGAAGAAAAAATATTTAGTAGTGGGAACAGTAAGAAATTACATGACAAAGCTGATTAAAAAGTTACTATTCAAAAAATAAATCAGAGCCCAATTTAAACTTCATTGACTGTAATAATATTTTAAAAACTTAAAGAGAACAATAAAAATATCAGAACTTCAGTGGTAACATTCAGTGGTAAGTTGTCAAATTCTACTAAAATCATGATTGGTGAAAGTAGACTTCTAAAACTATTAAACATTGTATGCCAATACCAGAACACCAATAATATATAGAATATATTGAGACACCTTGTTTTCGCACTTTATAAGTGGAAAAAAATTTACAAAATTTACAGTAAGCAACAGAATTCCAAATTGTAAAGCTTACGTTGAGATTGTGAGGATCCTCTCGGTCGAGATTTCACAACTCGCTCAGGTGATGTTATAGCATGCACAGATATCTCGTTACGCCTCGTTGCTGGAGTTCGAGCTACAGTTGCAAATGAAACAAAACAAGAAGAAATAAATATTTCCCATAAAAGTATATATGAAGCTTTAAAAATGGAATAAATACAATTATAACATAGAGCACTTTTGTACACAAAATTATTATAAAAATGTCACATAACACTTCCTTATTAATTTTGAAATAGTTTGGTAGAATCTCATTATATGAAAGAACTGTTATTTCACTACTATTTTGTCTGAAACTACCCATATCAAGTAGATTTATTTTATCTAAATTAATCAACAAGTCCCCCCCCACACACACACACCTATAAAATCTCAGAAACTAAGGATCCTGATAAAATTTGAGCAGCTTTGTAAGATTTAACAACATCCAAAATGTACTCAAACAAAACAGAATCATATCCCCTCCCCCCAGCACACACACACACCTGCTTGTTTACTCAGAAATGCAAACTTTCATAAACTTTTCAACAATGTAACTTAAAATTTGCATCTCTTAAGATCTTAGAGATTCTCGACATGCCTTCCAATATAATGTCCCTGTGGACATTTTTTTCCCTCTCAGACAATTGAAAGTAACAATAATTTTATCCCTTAGTACAGCTCATTTACAGACACATCAATCCACTTTTCATTTCCAGAATACTTTTATCTGCCTGGTTAAGTTTCTGTCCTATGTGAACAAAATACAGGGAAAGAAAAAGCAAGAGAAAGTGTAATACACACAATAAAGATTAGTATAATAAATATCGTCAATGCAAATTTAACTTTTTAATTTTGTCCATACAAACAAATTTTAAAAAAAATTTAATTAAATGCAACCAATTACTATGAAGTAGTTAATTTTGGAGATCATGTTTTAGTCAGAAAAGTACTCAATTAATAATGATACTTAAAAAAAAAATGTTTAATCATTTTTTTATATCGGCAATAAGAAACATGATCTCTGAACTGCATCATTAAGTTCAATATTTTTACTGGTTAGATGAAAATGAACAAAATACACTCTTAGACAACATATCAATTATACAAACTTTTCAGTTCATTTTGTCTTGTTCTGTCCTACACGCAGAATGAATTGTAATCATTATTATAATTTATCATTGAAAAAGTCACCTCCTATAAGGAAAAATTCTGTTTTTTATCCATATTATGTTAGAATAAGATGGATACACTAACAAGCTTTCAGCTAATCAGGACAGTTGCAAAAACAATGAGAATATGAACAGGTAATAGATATTAAATACATCTGCAACTAAGAATACAGCAAGAAGTCTAACTATACTATACGCAAGTTAGAAATATATCATTCAAACAATGGATACAGTTACTTATTCATACATATGAGTAAAATTTCTGCTGTTGTAAGTTACAACAATAATTTCATCATTTACTAGCCGATATGGTTCAGCTTTCGCCTAGTCCAAATTACAAATGTATGACACTTGCTCTCTTCTTTAAAAGCTCTCTCCATCTCTATGAATTAAGATTGTAAAAAATAAGACATAAAATAAATTCCGCATTCAGTTAGAGGAAAAAGGGCTGATCTTTTCAAGGGTAGATCTTAAGATAATCCATGATCATGTCTAAATAGTTCAAAGTTTTCACAAGCTTTTGATGGTAAAAGCATCATGAGATAGCATACAAAATTCATTGTTATATGCTGAAAATTACAGATCTAAATATGGAAAGAAAAAAAAAAAAAGCCCTTAACAGAACTTATAGGGGCTGTAGTAGAATGGTCCTAAAATAATTTATATTTTGGGCCACAATACTATGAGAAGGTTTAACAAATATGGTGGCAAAATTCAAATCAAAACAGAGTATTCTGCGCAGTGGACTTTTATTGAACCTCCCTCCCCTCCTTTCTTCCTTGCAATATGAGATTCATCAGCTCTTTATATCACAGCAATATAAAATTAAACCAGATCTACTGAACATAAGCTAAAACAGATTTGAATAGCTTTCACAGATAATGCAGTACAGTAGTATTCCTTTGAAATAGTTTTGAGAACCTTACAATACATCTACATTATTTATTGCCAAATTTAGCAGCAAAATCAAACACTTATATAGAAAAATTGAATTTTATATGGGACTTTGATAATTTAAAATTTTTATCTGCTTTTCTGTACCACAAAGTTACCTAGATCCAAAATTAAACATTGACAGATTATATAGAGGGCACAGCTATGAAATGGACAAATTTAAGAATGTCACTTGATTCATAAATTTATTAACAAGAAACAAATATAAAATGAAAATAAATTATCATCTTCTGATGTTTGTTTAGAAACAACATGCATGTATATGCAATGGCACAGAATGTACAGGATGCGACTTCTGAAAAAGTCGAATTCCCTTATGTGCATGCTTTTTCAACCTTCACAGTAAATGGTAATGTCCAGAACCTCATTTCATTTTTTCTCACTTAACTTATCATTTCCAAAATAGCAAAACTGACAGATTCACTTTTATACTTTATATCACATAGACATAGAAGTTAAAAATCACAAATTTGCATGGTCAATAATGAAAAGCTTTGAAAGGAGATCTGATCACTTCCAAATTTTCAGTTAGGCCATAATAAATTTGGTTATTCTCAAATGTAGACTGGTATAGTGGATAAATGCACACATATGCACATATTCTTCCATTCTATACCATTTGAGTAGGTACTCTTATTGCAATGAGAAATAATTTATTCCTTCTTTTCCTGAAAAAATACAAAGAAGATTATTTAACAGATTCATAGATCCACCGTGACGGCATATGCCATTAAAAGCTGATGCAACATATTGTCATCCATATTTATACTTCTGAAAGTAAATATATCCTTTCAAATAGTAAGAGATATTGCTGCATAATGTGCAAATATCCCATTACAAGTACCTGCAAAAAATAATTATTTTTCATGAATTTGAATTTTAAAGAATATGACTAAATAATAGGAATTCCATAAGATGTACGAAAATCCCCGATGGCTGCTACTTATAAAATAACAATTTAGATGAAAATTCAGAAATAAGAATAAAGAAAGAGGTATAAGAAATCCACAATTGGTTGAGGATAGAAAGGGAGGGGACTAAATTCTAAAAGGGCAATTTGATTTTTTTAAAAAAATTGCGATTTCAGATTCTATTTTGTCCATATAGCATTTCTCAATGAGAAAAAATGATGGCCTGACATATAAAATTTTAATAGTATAAGTTAATCAATTATAATCGATGCAACTCCTGATTTCATTTTTAAATGACATGCAACTGAAATGAGAATCGTTTGGGGAAGGGGAGTTATCAAAAAATCAGTTTAAATGTATAAAAAAAAATATTCATGCCAGAATTAATTTAACCATGCAAAATAAACAAATGACTTCATTCACACAAGATAAACAATAAAGAACTTACGAAGAGAAGCCCCCGAACCTCTAGCAAGATTAGCGATGGTCGAGTACGAAGCTCGGGCTTTGGCACGCCTAACTGCGGACAAATCAATAGCGCTAGTTGATCTCAACCGGGTGGGAATGCCTGAAGCTACAAAGAGGAAGCATCAACGGAAAAAATGAGCTCAAACTAAAGAAAAAATAACGATTTAAAAGGAAAAAATAATCGAATTTAAAAAGTAAAACACATGCATAAAGAATCCCGACACATGCAATTGCTATTTCCTATAAGAGAGACGTCATGCAAAGAATTAACAATGAAAATAGAAGAAACGTGTTTCAATGTAAATGATGCACGTTAGTTAAGAGATGTGTAAATTTATAGGCTATAATAAATTATTATTAATAGCGATTATTGTTCCTTAAGTTTCTACATATACCCCACCTATGGAAAAAAAAAAAGAGTTCTGTTAACCCATTAAATGCTGGTGTTGCGTTAACGCAACGGTCAAAATAAACGCTTATAAAAAAATTAACTACCTAATGAATCTTATATTAACAGCAGTTTTTGAGTAGAGTAAAATAAGCAGAATATTTCAGTAAAAAAATATTTGCTTTTAACAGTGATTTTATTTTTAAAATTGAGTTCCGAACTTGATGCATTTTTTAACCAAAACTTTTGACTTGGTCTTTTCGGAGAAAAATACTTCAAGAGAAGCAAGAGTGTTAGAGGTGATCTATCGCTAGTCAAGGTCACTGCATATCACAACATTCCATTAATCAATTGTTTGTGATTTTGTGGCGGGGGGGGGGCGCAAAAAACACCTGTTGCGTTCACACAACGTCAGCAGAAAACGGGTAGTTCAGTCCCTTACTAGTGCCAATAGATGCTGTGGTAATTTTTCTCATTCTGACTTTACTAAATGCCTAGAAAGAGATATCTTATGCTCGAAGAAGCTTTTCAAAGACTTTTTAAAGATGATACAGATGATGATGAACAGAGTGACATCGGTATTATTGTCGTTCTGCAGAAACTGCAGAAGCTAGTGACGAAGAAGGAAATGATAATATTTTGAACCATGACAATGATGATGTACCTTGCGATACTGCATACATGGTGAAATTGAAGTGCACTCAAAAAAGAAGTTCGAGTCCTCTGAAAGTAGCTGTAGTCATGCGAAAAAATTTTAAAAAATCAAAAACTGAACAATTCAAATGGATAAAAAAGAATCACTAAATACACCTCAGCCGAAAAATGAAAAAGGCAGAATAGAAATTGTAAAAAACAAAATAAAGGGTAAAACTTAAGGAGAGATTTTTTTATCTTTTTTCGGTTCTGATGTTTTTCACTTCTCATTGAACAAGCAAACTTGTATGCCAGACAAAAAAATGTCTCAGATTTTATGGCATGTGAAATTTACATGAGATGATTTATTGGAATATTGCTGTTTACAGGATATCATTCTTTACTTCAGTAAGAAATATACTGGTCTCTTAATAAAGATATTTCTGTTTCTATTGTGCAAGATTCGATGTCACAATTCCAATGCAGGAACATGAAGAGAATTTGCATTTGGCTGACAACAGCCAAATCAACAATAGTGATAAGTTATATAAGGTGAAACCGTATCTGAACTTGCTAAATAGAAAGTTTCAACAATTTGGTATATTTGTGCATGATTTGAATATTGATGAGCAAATAATTCCTGAAAGAGGTAAACAATCTGCATTCTGTAGTGAAGTCTTTCACGTATGAAATTATTTTAACAAATAAGAAAAAAATTGTAAATAATTGCTAAAATTTAAAAATACATTAATTATCTGTAAAGTGATTTGTAGCTTTCTGAAATGTAACAAAACTAAAAAAAAAAAAAGGTTTCCCCAGCATTCAACTCTAAGAAAACTTCTCACAATTTCAATTCAACTCATTTAAAATCTGTACCTTTATTCCGCTGACATTGCGTGAACACAACAGTTGATTTTTCAAAAAGTAAGACAATTTTTCTCATTCCTACTCTAAATTGTTGTTATAAATGTTCTAATTAATAACTGATGTAAATTGTATAGAAAAAAAATCATCCCTTATAGTTTTGGCGGTTAATAGGTTAAGAAAGCATTTTCTCTCTACAACTGAATTAAGTTTAGAAACCTACGAGAAATCTCTAAACAGTAATGTTTGAAAAAGCAAGCAGCTGAATTAAGAAGGTGAGCATGTAAGCATATCATTTTCCTAATCCACTGAAAGTTTCAGCAAGTCTTTTATGGCAAATTAAAATGCAAAGTTTTATCAAGATTTAGAGGAAGAAAGACACCCAATTCAGTGGACAATTCCACTGAATAACTTCGGAGAATTTTTCTCCCAAAAACATTTGAACAAATAATGCTATAACAAAACATATAAAATGATTAGATAAAACAAGTCTGAAACAATATAAAGCATTTTCTCATTAGAAAAGTTATTTCAATACCTAACAGTAAATCATTAAGCATTCTATCTATTTTGAAATAATAAAGTTTTTTAAATACAAATTAATTCAATTGATAAGAAGCCATCTTAGAATAAAAAAGTGGATAAATATCAATAATAACCTTCAACGGCTAAATATACTACAGCTTGAAAATGCAATGTAAAGTTATTAGCTAATTCACAAAATCCAATATTATTATTGGCTCTCTTCAAACTACATTCCAAAAATCGGTACTGAATTAATAGATTTCGTTTTTTAAAACAAAAGTCTATAAGCAGTCAAATTATTTATCAGGAAATAATTTTTTTTATTTAAATAAATATATCCATGTTTCTCATTAACAATTATATTTTTTCTAAAACTATAATTAATGTAGTAAAAGTATTAACAATGAAACTTACAAGGATCCTGTTTTGAAATAGGCAAATTGGAAATTCCTGTTCTTCGTCCGAGTGTTCCAGTGCGGCCATAACTATGAAAATAGTCAAATTAACATTTAGTGTGCAGCATTATATTACAAATATAAACAGAAGTTAATCAAATGCATAAAATAAAATCACAAATACATGCTTCTAGTAAGAAAAAAAATTGCCAACACTGACTTGAAAGAGTTAATTTAACTTTAAAAAATGAAATGGTTTTTGAATAAAACACCAATAATTATTCTTTAAGTAGTGGTATATGCTTTTTACACTAACATTAATATGTTAATGCAAGTATAAAATTTTTGCTGAAGTTTTGATTGCTTTTTGCTTCAGCTTTCCAGCATAAAATTACTTGAACACATTATGAGCATTTCTTTTCAATTTTTAAATGTCAAATCATATAAGATATATTTGGCCAATTTTTTAAAATAAAAAAAAAAAACCACATATGAAAATTTAATAAATCATATAAATATGTTTTGAAGAGCATTCAAACTTTAAAATGAGAGTTGAAGGAAAAAAATTATTATTACGACTTTTTTTCTTCCCCGTAAACTGGATTGAATAGGTTGTTAGGATTTGGGATTAAATTTAGTTATATTAACATTCCTTTCTGAAGAAATACAAGGGGTACTTCGGCATGGATCTCACAATTTTGAATTATGACCAGATGAAGAGGATGATACCTGAGCCAGCACCCCCTCTCCAAACTTCTGAACCACACCAACATGAGTTTATTTGACCCTTGATGTCAGATTTAATGTGCATGAGGCCCACATACATGATGGATCTTTGGTGGAATGAAGTTAGATCTGGCACTCTCCGGCCCAAAAGTTGAGACCTCACCATCAGACCCTGCTTGGATTTTTGGATAGTTACGACAAATGACCATAACATTTATTGCAATACCTCTAGCCACTTACTTCAGGTTTTCCACAGAGCCCCCGTGATTGGAGGCAGTTGATCTGTAAGGTTTGCTGCTCTGGGTTAAGGAGCTGCTGCTGGAGGAATTGCTCATGGTGAGTTCATCATGAAGCATTCGCTGCTTGCTGTTATCTAGGGAGTTCAAAAGAGCATCTGCCTGCTCCCTGAAATGGTCAGCAAAACTCCAATATGCCCTAGGAAGAAAGATTCATAAATCATCAAACTGAAATTTTTTCAAACTGCGGATTTTTTTTTACAAACCACATTATTGCAAAGAATTAATTTTGATTTATGGCTTATTTATTCTTTGAACTTTATATGTAAAATTTGCTTCTTTCTCTAGATTGTGAAGATTTATCACAATGCAACCTTTCGTTAGTTGAATAATAAATGCAACTCCATCAGCTTGTACTTCCTTCACACTTTAGGATACTGAAAATGTATCACAAAAAATTCACTTGCCAACTGCCAACTTACAAGATGAACAGCAATCTCAGAGATTATGCAATCAGCAACAGAAAATGGCCTAATAGAGTTTAAACCTTAAACACAAACGTTTCTTTCAAAACCACCTGGCCAAATCGCCCATGCTTCATAATACATCAAACGCATTAATTTCATTCAATTTCATTTTGTAAACAGCAATTTTCCACTTCAAACAGATAATCTTTAAACCTCTGTTGTGATACAAAGGTTACAGCAATGTAAATACCGTCAACCCTAAAGATTATACAAAGTATGACACAATTGAGAAATATTGTCATCTTCATCACTCTTGTCACTCTACATCAAAGAATTCACGTTTGAAAATTTAATTAAATAAGGCTCAAATTATAATTAATTTAAAACTGTAATGCAACACTGAAAAAATTCAATTATGTAGGTGTATAGCTAAGAAACATATAAGAAGCTGCAAGACCTAGTGAACGAAGACTTACTTCCTAGAAAATGCACGAGCCTCGGGATCTGCATCACTAAAGCCTTTTCTAATTGCATCAGTCAAAATAGCAACATGCTTTTCCATCGGATGAGTTGGCCATGTAACAAGCAACTGGTCCAGAAATTCAAAACAAGTTCTGAAAGATTATAAATAAAATTAAATTTCCTACACTACCTTTAACAAATTAATAAGAAAAAAAACACAGCACCTAAAACCACGAAAATTTTATTTCCCACAATCTATGTATGACATATAGTTCTAAAATAGAAACACATCATTGCATAGCTACAATTTGGTTTCAAATCAGATAAAATACCATTTTAACATACAAAATATGCTTATTTTTAAAGCAAACTGTTGTGCACTTAGCTTCCATTTTGGTCCTTAAATTTATTTTTGTATTATTTATTGATTGATAATATATCAGGAAATATAAACTATAGCTCAAATACAGATTCTGCTTTTTAAGGGGTTAAATATTTGTGATTCATATCTCTACTACCTATAAATTTAAATAATAATATTCTAATTGAAATATAGGTGATAAAAATCAATCAATTTTCTCATAAAATACATTTTAATTACTGGTACGATTCTTTCTCAGTAAATAATAAATACAAAACTTCATTAACATGTAAACAAATCATACTATCCTTAATTGCCAAACAATTTTTTGTAAAATTTTATACCTGCTCTCTCATTCTCTTTTTTTTAAATAAGAATTATTACAATTTTGTTTTTTAAACTGATTACATTATGATCCTCATAAAAGAGTGCCTTTTGGAATACAAGTTTAGCCATTATTAGTTATATGTCTTCCAAAAACACATCATGTCATGACTAGTTTTTGAGACTAATTTAATTAATTTCAATTCAAAGTACAGTTAGTATGAATTTGATATTATAGTGAGAAATTACAATTTAACTCTTATTTCTGTCTCAAAAATATCCTGCCAGCAATGGGTGCAGCTACAAATCTCATTATAAATGAAGATATCTATTTTATTTAAGTTATTTATACATAAAAGCACAAGAAATACAATTTAAAAATATGTTTTTACTTACTTTCTAATATCTTTTGATTTTGAAGACAAATTTGAAGTGATTATAGGTATTAACCGGCTTACATGTGTATACTGAAAGAAAAAGAAAAAAACATAACGTCAAAATAGACTTATTCGAAATGCAATAAACCACCAACATAAAAAACGAAAGCAGTTCCACTTACTCGTATGATGAAGCGTATGGCAACTATCCCAGCTGTGGACATGATCTTGGCACTATTAGGAATTAAGTTAATAAGACATGGCAACAAAGCTTCTGAAAAATGATCTAATTTAGATCCTAACTGCTGAGAAAGGAACCTGCAACCAGAGAAATGATTTTAAGCTTATGATGGAATATGGAAAGTTTGCATAACTTGGTAATATTACAGAAATAATATTGATTGATTAATGTAAATACATATAAACAGTTATAAGTACTATACCAATTTGACTTGAAGTCCCAGTATTTACATAAACCCTATTTTACCTTATTACTCATATTAATAATGAAGCGATGCAATTTTTTTGAAACTGCTACCAACAGTGGGCATTTCTAGCATGCATTGCTTACACTACTGACATGAGACAATTCAAAAACATTATTTTATATTTTTTTCCCTACAAAATATAAATAAACTAGATTTATAACCCAGCTTTGACCGGGACAAATTCAAACAGAATTAATGCAATAGACTCTTAGTAATCCAGAACTGCATCAATCTGACCCCTCTTATAGTTGAGCATTTTTAAAAAGGGAAATGGGATGCATTAACCCTCTGCGTATGGCTCCTGTGATTTCCAAGGGATACGAAATCCATCTCCTAATATGGGTCATGAGAAAATAGAGTGTGCAAGTTTATTTCCCATATTTTCAATATGCATCCCATTTTTTCTCTGTGTAAGCTACATATATTGTAAGTTATTAATTCACATTTTCATCTAGAAACACAATGCTACAAGTCTATTTCATTGTCATTTGTTCTTAAAGCCCCATAATTCAGTTAAATCCCATAGAAAATACCCCATATTTCAGAAACAAAATGTATCAAAATCAAAGTGTACATAGAGAATTAAAGGGAAAACAAATTACTGCATGTGGTTGTCAGTGATCTTAGCATGATGTAAACAATAGGCTGCTGCTCAGATTATGAATTATATTTTGGAAAGTTTTGTGTAATAAACATGGGTTTTACTCTAAGAATGCATTTTTTTTACATGAACCTCCACCAATGCAGCAGTCTCTAGTAGGATATCAGCCAGATTACTGAGAGTTCAGTGTATACTAAACCTCTTATTACAAACTTATTTCATAACTTGGTTATATATAATATTTGCAGTCTCTTGCTGATCATCAGCAATAATGAACAATGCCAATGTATCATTTGCCCTTGATATTTCCATACACAGCTGGCCTAGAGAAAAGCACTCGTTAGTCAAATCCAATTCCATGACTTTGAGAGACTAACTTTGCATCTCATTGACTGTGCTTACAACTGCAAGTCGAACAAAAATAGCAAGTCAATCAGAATGGATGGAATCACGATGCATTCACCCTCAAATGGCCCAGTTAAAATGGTTGCTTTGTTGATATTAGCATGTAAAAGCCCACACCATCAATCTGGATCCACAGCACAGCTTGTATCCTTTTTTCTCACATAATTAAATATCTTTAGAAGAAATTAACTTTGAAAGCTGAAAACAGCACAGATTACCTAGATATGAACTCCAGAATGATGCGCAAATTTTATTTTGCTGCTATTCACTTGTTTTGCAGTTCTTCTGACAGACAGGTAGACACATGCATTTCCTGTTTTATATTACAGAATTGCTTACCGCAGTATTTATCTTATCAAACTTCTTCACTCATTTCATGCCATGTTAAGACAGTGGTCAGAAACTGTGGGATGTAACCAGTAGCATAGCTAAAAGGAGGGGAGGGGGCAGTCTAACCTTAGCGGCATTTCGAAAGGGGAACCCAAATCAGCGATGCAGGAAAACAATTTCCTAACTAAGAAGAGCAACGGCTCTAGCTTAATGTATGCATAAAAAAAATAATGAAAGAAAAAAATTTGAATTTTTTTGCCTAATTGCTGAAGGTGGACGTCTTTTCACCACCTATCTGCAGAGATTGAGGTCATCAAACTATGAGTTTCATTACCAACTAATTTTTTTCTGGGATTTATTATTTTTATTTTGAGGTTTATGTGTTTATGCCCTGTGTAACATGCAAAGGAAGGGCAGTATGTAGCAACTTCACTCTGAGCAGCAAATTTGCAGCTACACCACTGGATATAATATTTCAGAGTTTCTAATTAGGCTATTGGTGTACACACGGGACCATTTTATAATAAATCTGTTATATGTCACAGTTTGTGAGACAATATTTAGCTGAACATCCTCTTTGAAGCTATACAAGTTTTTTCTTTTATGGATAGTTATTTTGAACTATGAAAAGAACAACACCTGAGGAAGCATCTCCAGCATCCAATTTCCATACCACACCAGTGTAAAGATGTTTGATCTAAACAGATTTACCGCGCACTAGGACAACACACCTACCATTATTGGTGGCAGTGAATGTCAAACCCACAAACCCTTCATCTCAAGGCCAAGACAGCTTTCACACCACTGTAGCTTTTAACAGTTTAGGAGGAGGAACAAGATTAGACAGTTATTGACATTCAAATAACAGCCATTTTAAAGAAAAGAATGCAAATTTCAAAGCATGTGGTTTACTATACAAAAAATACACTTACGCAATTGATATACAAGCTTCTCTGACAACTTGTGAGCGCAAATCTTTTACACTTGTTTGGAAGGGATATTCCAAAAGCCTTAAATGTGGAAAAAATTCATCATATTCATGGCCACCAGCAACGATTACACTACGAAGTCGTTTACACTGCAAAAGAAAGAACATTTTTCACACATTTCATTACCTTCTGCAGATATTAAAAAAAAAAAGATTAAATCATATGCCGATAGTGAAAATGTTGCTGAAAAATTCCTCCTCCTCAAATAGTATCAATTTAAACAATATAACATGACATATAACATGTTTGGAGCATAATATTATTATGATTAGCAAATACTACTGTCAAGTTAAGAGAAAAATGCACTTATTCTTATTAACCCTTCAAGCACCCAATTATTATGATCTTACAGCTTCCAAGTTAGAATAAATAACTTTTACAGCAAATAAACCAATTTGTTTTGTATTTAATGATATTTTTGAAATCTTAAGAATACTTTAGTGATGGATGTTTCAGAAAATATACAGATAAACACAAATTATCTGATTTTGAACTGAACACAAAAAGAAAGAAAAGCCAGTACCACCACTCAGAGGATTAACCCATTCGAGACAGATTGCACACTGTGTGTGCAATGCATTGCTGAGCAAAAAGATGGGTAGCACACCGTGTGTGGAATGATAATGAATTGCAATTATCAGTCAGTATGGAAAAAGCAGTCATCGGGATAAGACCGGTTTAAAATAAAAATTATCTTGGAAATGTGTAAACATAAAATTGATATTGATTTCAATTTAGTCCCTAAAATTAAGATGACCAACCGTCATTCTTTTGGAAGGACAGTTCTCCTCTTCTAAGTTCTGTCCTTCCTCAAAAAGTGCACAACAAATTATGCTACAAATGTATTTTTTTATGCATTTATGATATAGTGTATTCTGTATTATTTGTTGCAATGAATTAAATGTTTCTTTCAATTATGATATTTTTTAGCTTCAATTTATTTATGTCCTCCTCTCGTTGAGGAAGACATCAATATGAATACAGAACTGTTAGATGATACACTTGGATGAGATTGTTAAGGAAACTGATTTGAAAGATTATAATGAAAATGAAATGGAAGAGCTTGAAACTGAAGTTAATGAAGATACTGACAGATGGGCAGATGATGGTGATTTAAAAAAAATTCCTTTTGAGGGCAACCCATGGCCGGGTATTTTTTCACACAAGAAAGTTCGACCGATGAGCAGAAAGACGTTTTCACATCAAACTATTCTGAGCAGCGACCTGCACACATGGTGCTCAATCATCTTATTTGTACGAAGTGACTGATTTCTATTGCAAACATGTTTTTTTTTTTTTTTCATTAAAAATGGTCAATATAAAGCAAAAACACATTTTGGCTTCTGGGATGGCATCCAAAACAGTGCGCCATCTGGAGTGGGTTAATTGAACATAAAATGCACAGCTTATCTTATTATAAATGAACTAATGGTTCAAAAAAGTATAACTAATTGTTTAACTGAACCTTCACATTTAAGAAAAATCTAGAAATAATAATGAATTTTAAATGTATATTTAAGTGGTTTCAGATATTAAAAAAGAACAATGCTAAATCTTCCATCATATGCGCTAAATTTCAGAGAAGATCCTAATCAGTATTTCTAAAGCATAATTAATAATTAAAAACAATTTGCTCTTTAATAAATTACTGACTGGCCAGCTTTCAGATTTCTTTTCCATAAAACTCTTGGAGAAAGTGTTTATTCATTTTTTAACCCCCCCCCCCCCCACTCAAGAATATCTTTGCAACAGATCAATAATTTTACTCAATGGCTAAGACTTGATAAGCAAATGAAACAACTCAAAACACAGTAAGTAATTCTAAAATATTCCCAGCTATGCATAAGAATGTTGAAAATTTAAAAACAGAAATTTTCTATCCACAAAAAGGGATGGACAGCAATCTGTTACAGACTTTTATAAATTAATTTGCTTTATTATTCATCTAATGGAGTGCTACAGCAAGTACTAGATTTGTAATTGACCAAAATTTTTAAATAACAATTTTATTAACTGAATAAAGACTAATGGATAATCCATACAATAAATTAGAAATAGGCAAGTCTTTAATGTAACATCTTTGTCTAGAACACATGGTGTCATGATTTAACAACCTTTATTTTATTTTTGAGCTTCAATCTAATTATTGAACTATAGGAAATGCAAACAACAGTAAATATTTTGAAACATTAGTAATAAATGTAAGTGCTAAATGCACTTGAAGTTATTTACTTACCATTTCAACCCGTTTTTCCCAATCGTTACTAGGATCACCGAGGGTTTCTTTGATTTTTGTAAGTTCTGTTTCCAGCTCCTTAGCTGAATACAACTACAAGAGGAAAAAAATAATAAAACAAAAGGAAAATTTCAGTTAAAAAATCAATTCATGATATTTCAACTATTTTAAAAGCTTTAATGCATTTAGAATTAATGCCTTAAAGCTTTTAAGCAATAATTAATGCTTAATTTAATGCAATTACAAGTTGTTACTAAGTGAGAGTTCATAGTAACTGGTACTTTGGGACAAAATTTGAAACCCACAATTTGTCACAAATGATCATAAGTAACGGCTTGCAATGCAGTTATTGATTAAGACTGAATACAGCAGTCATTTCTTTCGTACACAGTTAAGTATTAGCTATCAATATTATTATAAGTATTACATTAACAATGAATAACCCCAAAAACAACAGAATATAAGTGAATATTGACTAGTCATACAAAGCCAACCTTAAGCTGCAATAGTTATTTGAGATTATTAAGGTAGCCATTGATTCAAGAAATACAAATTTAATAAGTAGATGAATAATTTAATTTTCTTTACAATAACAAACAGGAAGTCAAAACAATAAGAACAATTTCTAAAAGAAAGCAAAAGCGCTTGTTTTTACTGTAAGCTATTTAAACCGATTACACATAATTGTACAAAATGCAATTCTTTAAAATTTCAGCCAAACTGCTAAAAAGTCAATACATATTCTATCAAAAATATATAGAATTGACCCATATCAAGGTTATGCTTAGTTACCTTGCATAGATTACCTCACAATGCTGATTTTTTTCCCCCAATTTCTCAAAAGGATATTTTACACTATCAAAAATATATGAAAAAAAATCTAAAAAATGTACAAACCGTTATTCTAGGTACATCTTCAAATGATTTGATGAACATTTCTTCATCAGCCCCTCCTGCACCACCACCTGAAAATAATTAAACTTTGTCACAACATTCAACAAATTGAAAAAGAAAAAAAAGTGTTGTGTCTTAGAAGAAAATTTAAATGTGTTCGCCGCAAAACCTATGTAATCCCATAAAGAGGACAGTGTGTAATACAAATGAAAAGTAAGCAGTATTGGATTCCGATAATATAATTAAAACTACTGAATTTCCTGCATTCAGCATTTAATTCATAGTTCTAGAAAATTTTTTAAAAAATTAAGCCAATAAAAGATGAAACGAATGTCAAGCGTAAAAATATTACAAATGCATTAAAAAAAGAAAAAGTATTTTAGCACAAAGTCAAAATGCAACTTATATTCAATATTCAGAATAAATATCACCTATGCTGTGGATTAAGATTATAAAATAACATAAAAATTTTATTTTTTAACTTTATGTAAAAAGTTAGAAAACAATGGATAAGGATACATTTTTAAATACATGCATAACTAATCATACACATGTTTGATATCTATAATAATAATTTAATTAAAATATTTTTGAATATTATTTTTTAAAAAAACTATTATTCAACCTTATTTAAAATATTAGCACTATGAAAAATGTAATCAATCTAATATATGTGCACAAAATTAATTAATTTCACATATGACATTTGAAAATGATAAAAAAAAAAGTGCAATTTCCCTCCACGCAGCTCATTCCTTGCTGTACAGAGAATTACAATAGAGAAGCCATGCTCAGAAAGAGTGCATGCAAAGAAAACTAATCAAAGCAGAAAAAAAGTGCCTTCTCTCCAACAAAGAGTATAATGCTCCATGCAGACATTATAATGGGCAGTGTCTGAATTTATTTACAACAAAATATTTATACTGTTTCCACTATCCAAACCATTTCAATATCACTTGTTGCATCTGATTCAAAATTAAATTTGTCTCAATGTTGTCAATATTGGTTATGTCTTTAAATCTTTGATAAATGCATACAAGAAAACAGAAAATTCATAAATTTATATACTATACTGGGTGTTCACTTTTAATCATGATCTAATAGCTAATTTCTAAACCATTAGAGTTAGGCATATACTTCCAGTTGGAAAAACACTTTAAATAACAAAGAATTATATTTTATATTGTTTGAGTCAATGAATGTACTGCTGAAAAAACGATGAATTATCCATTTTCATATAATCTCTCAATCATATAAGTCACATTTAGTAAAATATTCTTAACACACTCACATTTTAAACAATAAATGTTCCACTCTTTAGCAATAAAAACTGACCAAGTTATGAAACTTTGAATACCATTATTTTAGACCATTTCAACGGCTGCCTTGAGGAAGATTTGCCAATCAACATGGTGCTTATGCGAGGTGGCTGTTGATTGGTTTAAAATAATGGAATTAAAAGCTTTGTAACTCTGCCAGTTTTAGTGGCAGAAGAGAGGAACTTTCTTTTCAAAAGATTCTAAAATCAAAGAAAGGCTAGTTCATACTCATATAAATATTTAAAAAAAAAATGTAAACTTGAAATTGCAATTATTTATTTCAAATACCAAAATATTTGACAAAACTTAATTTTGAATCAGATGCTTAACAAAAACCATTAAACTCAATTCACAATTGTATCTATATTCAAGGAGTGCCAAGAGGAGGGGCTCCAAGGGAAATCAAAATCTTTTCAAAAGTACCAGATTATAATGATTTTTGGATGTTTTATCAATTTAAAATGCATCTGCATTAATGCTGAAGAATTACAAATATTAAAACAAAAAGTAAAAAAATTTTACCACGACTTTTCGTCACTGTTTTTCTGTCATTCACCAGTATTTTTGGCGGAGGCGACTTCTTTGTACTTTTTGGCTCATCTTCCTCAAGAATTTTTTCAACTTCTTGAATAGCAAAATCAATAAAGTTATTATTAATCGTAAAATATTAGGTTGTTTCAGGAGAAACAAAGGAAATATGAAGGTGTATTGCACACAAAGTATTTTCTAAGGCAGACATTCCTTTACAAACCAGAGGATGATGACAATTCAACACAAAATTTTCAACATTTTGTTATTTTATCACTAACTTAAACATATTACAAACTTTTCAATGCAAGATTCTGAGTCTGAAAAAATGTTTTTACAAAAGTTTTGTCTCAACAGTTGCATGGAAAATAAATGTTCAGTGACATACAATGATTTGGGCTCTGGTAGCTACATAAATATGATTTTTTAAAAAAAACTTAATTATATTCTATTACCATAATTCATTTTTGACACTTTTTCAGATTTAGAATTAGCAAAATTATAAGTATCACTTTGATAAAATTTATTAGCTAAACTACCTTGGTCTACACAAGACTTTTTAGCTCAAATTTCAAATATTCAAGTGCATCAAGAATAAATAAACAAAAATTAGGCCAACACCAAGACACTGATGAATCCAAAAGACGAAACAGTTGTGACTACACAAGAAACACATAATACAAGAAAGAACATGCAGTCTAGAATGGAAGAACGCAAGACTAATGGATGCAAAGCAGAAAAGAATTGTGTTTGTGCACCATATCCATGATTCACACATGTACAATGAAATGCACAGTAGTAAGCTGATAATTGCTACCTGAAGACATAGGTTTTGTTGTACTCTTCAAACTTGGCTTCCTTTTGGGAGCTTGGAAATGGTAAAAAACAGATTTAAATGTAAGAGGACAAAACATTAGACTGAAAGCATCAGGAGCATATTAGCAATAAAACAGATATAGAAAAACTGCTCAACAGATCAGAAAATTTTCAGCAGCAATAAATTACTAAGAAAATTGAAATAAGTAGTTACAATTTTATAGTAATTGTCATTTTAGTTAAAAACAACTTTTAAGTTTATATGAATGAAAATTACAAGTTACAAAAGCTATTAAAAATGTGGTATATAATTTTTGTAGTTCTAGTAAATTCTGTACTTTTCTATCAGCCAACAGCTAAACATAAATCTTGAAGCAAACTGCCACTTTTCTTTTTGTGCAGAATCTGCCAAAACATACAGAACTGTACCAAGCACAGAAATCTTACACTGCACTTGCATATTTTGTAACAGAATGGTTGCTGTACATGTTGTAAATATAACTCTTGCCAATAGAAAAGTGGCACATTTAACATGTATTTTGACTCCTGCTGGCTAACAGATAAGCACAGAACATTCTATAGAATTCATTCTTCTCTTTAAAGTGCAATAAATAATTTACTATTAATATTTAAATTTACACAACTAATTGCTGAAAATTACATATCTTGAGTTCACTTAATATTTTGGAAAATATGATTAAATAAAATTAATATAAAATGATTTTGTGAATTTCCAAATTCTGACTGACAGGGAATTCTAGTTAATTACCTTCAAGTGAATCTTGAAAGAGACAGACAGAATACTCATAATTCAAATTCAAAGAAAAATAAGACTGATTTCAATTTTAAAAATGTCTCTCAATGAAATCATAAAAATTATCGCATCTTTAATATTGCTGGGGTGAAAAATCAAACTAACATTTAACAATTGACTTTGATTAATGGTTTTTTAAATATAACAAATTCTTACCTTCTAAAATATTTCATTCAAACAACATATTAGTAATAAAAAACTCCTTAAAATTGTTTATAAGAAGGGTGGAAAAAAACCCTCATGAGCATAAGTCACGTTCTATCCATCAAACTCAAAGTCAGTTCATTTAAAAGGTCCATTGAATTGAGGGTTTACTGTAACAATATTTTAAAAACAGGAATATTCTGTATTATTTAATTTTCATTTCCTTCATTAGTGAAAAAATAATGTTGCCCTCTTTAGAATTAACTTTCAATGCAACATTTGTAAAAAAAATTTCATAAATAATTTCAATCCTACAGTTGAATTTATTATTAATTGAAAGCTTTGAACTAATAATATTACAATTATAAAATAAATTAATTTTTCCTATAATTTTATTGTGAGAAGAAATGGATTCTTTCATAATGAATATCTCAAACATTTTTTATGAACTTAATTTTTCAGATAACTAGCCAACACAAAATTCATATTAATAAATCAGATACCCAAAAACATGATGCTATGTTTTTATGTGAAAATTTGCAATCACACACAACAAAAACGTTACCAAATGAATGAAAAACAAATAAGCTAATCTGAAGTGTTAGAAGTTAAACAAAAGGGGTGTCAATTAATGAAAACACTGAAATACTCACTGGTTGAGCTCGGTAGGGATTTGGAAGATGTGAACATTGTTCGTCTCGCAGGTGGAGCACTGCTCGCTCGCTTGGCAGCAGCACTTTTCGTGGTCGAGGACTGAAATAGCAAATATATCCTTAGTACATTAGGCCATTTTTAACAAATATATGCAAATAAATGTTCTTTTAAAAAATGGGATAAAAGACAGCATTGAGACTGTCAAGGTATTTTATAGCAACTGCTTATTCTACAGAACAATTTTATTTACCAGTAAAAATTTAAAAAATTACAATATAAACTAATCGTCAATGTTTCTGAAGCCCTACATTCAAATGAGTAGGCAGGTCAGCACGATTTATAACAAAACTAAGCAAAACTTGGAATCAGTGGCAGCTCATGCGATGCAATCGAGGAAGTGCTGTAATCTTTACTCCTTCACTCTGCAATGTTCAGATTTGTAACCCTTTTATCCATTGAAATTATTATAATTGCACACAACCTATCCTGATTCATAGTACATCTCAGAGAAAATATTTTATTCTTCTCAATGATGAAAAGCAGAGTTCAGTAGTGTAGTTACAGAAATTAACAAGTTGAAAAAAATGATTACTTCATTCTCTTATATTTATCTATAGGTGTGCTATGTTTTTTAAAAAAATGGGAATGCAATCATTGGTATTTGTTAAGAAGTTCTGTTCTTTACATCAACCTGTGCTTCATTATAAGTCGAGGCTTTTTTAAACTAGAGTTATAACCCCACATTCAACTAAAATACTGAAATGAAAGCACAATTTGTAGATTCTGCCTCATGCATTTTTCTCCATAAATATCAGTTATTAAATATTATACACTGCAAATTTATTGAATGAGATATCAATTATTTAAAATCCATTAGCCAAATGTTAAAAAGTCAAATTCCATTTTTAGAGTAGATTATTGATGTTCTACTGTACTCAGTGATGTAAAATACCCAGGAATTTATTTTTAAGGGTAAATACCCTGGGTATTTATTTTTCAATTAACTCTATTCATATAAAATACAGCCACTCTTGTGAAATATGATGTTTCTATATAATATAAATATACTGAGCATAAGATAAAAAAAGAAAAACCAGTAACATATGAGCCTTTAACAATCTGTTAAATTCTATAAAAACTAAAAAATGATTCAGAAAAAACAAAAACTGAATACTATATCATGGATCTTACATAAAATAAGTGGCTGTCAATCCTTTTTTAATTATAATTAGTAAATGAATAATAATGCATTTGCTTTTTAAAAGTGAAAGTTATTTTAACTAAATTTTAAAAAAAGAAAATGTTGAATTTGGTTTTAAAATGATAAATAGCTCATAATAGAATCTAAAATGAAAGATGCAATTGTTTATAATTCTTTTTGGATTAATTTGTCAAATTACCAGATATTGCTGATGAAATGTTCACAGTTCAACAGTTTTTAAAAGTGAATTATTCTGAAAGTAATATAAACTCATATTACTTTCAACAAAGGTATGTGATTTTTGTAACAAGATTTCAGCAACAAGAAATGTGAATTTCTTGCAGAAACTGTTGTATTATTTGACGATATATTAGACAGACACACAGTTTACTAGTTAGGTGGGGTTCATCTCGATCATGAACATCAATACTTAAATATTCTTGAAACTCCAAATTTCGTGCAGTTGTCATGGTTGAAATTTGATTAAAATAAAATTTATTATCTATTTTATCCCTTTCAAAACCTTTTTTAAACCAACAGAACTTATATATTTTTTGTGTGTTTCTCCATTTTGCTTACATTGGCATTGTTTCAACTCAATATTACAGTATTTTTATTGGATACTTTTATCCTTCTTAACATTAAAAATTCCAAGCAGATAAATTCTTTCACAATTCATTATTATTTCTACTTTTTAACATAAAATCTACATTGATGTTGATATAATCACTCACTAAATCAAAACAAGAATAGTTGACTTGTAGCATGGCAATATGAGTCAATTACAAAACACAAGATTCACTGGCAATATTTATATAAAATAAGCTGTGTTAAAAATTATCATTCTATTAGTGTCATAGTTTTAAACCAGAAAAAGTAAATTATCCTCTGATCCCGTTTAAGTTTTAGAATACTCAATCCTGATAGCAATTGTTTTTTTTTATATATAATTAGGTTAAAACATTAATTTAAAAATTTTATAAACTATGCATTATGTATATAAATTTTGTATGATTAATTCTGACATTCATAAATACTTTTCATTATACTTTATTTTTTACAAAATACGCAGATTTTGGGTATTTTGTATAAATTTTTTTGTTTCATTTTGAATCGCAATTTACAAATATATATATTTTGCAAAATACCCAGTTTTGGGATATTTATAATTTTAATATGTTTCATTTTGAATCACTATTCGGAAATGCTTTTCTGTTATTTTTTTGCAAAATATCCAGTTTGAGGATATTTATAAATTTTATAAGTTTAATTTTGAATCATCATCACAAATACTTTTTTCAAAATACCCAGTTTTCGGGTATTTATAAATTTTATGTTTAATTTTGAATTGCTATTCACAAATCCTTTTTTTTTTTTTTTTTGCAAAATACAAAGTTTTTGGGAAATTATAAATTTTATATCACCATTAAAAATCTTTTCGCAAAATACCCAGTTTTTGGGTTATACCCAAAAAATATTTACCTACCCACTGGGTATTTACCGACCTCACATCACTGACTGTAATGTTTCCATAGACATCAAAGAACCCATGGCAAAAAAGATGAATATAACACAATCAGAAAAACCATTTGTTTGCAATACCACCTGCCAGAAATCTGGCTGCAAAATGAAGGTTTAATTTTAGAATTCATACAGCTCTACAGAAATTTTCTTTTTAAGTACCTTCCCTCTTCAATGTGATTCCTGCCATTAATAATAAGAGAAAAATTGCTGAACAAATATTTCTCGAATTATTTCTTACATTTTATGATATTATAACACTTATTATTGACTTAGATTTCTTGCAGACTCCTGAAAAACACAGGATTCACTAGCATCCAATTATTGTAAGTAGGGATGTAATGAATATTCGGCAACTATTCAGTATTCGGCTGGCCGAATACTAGGCAGATGTTCAGCCAAATATATTCAGGATAATTTTTTTAAATATACATTTAACAAAGAATATTACAGAGTCACATTTCACTACATTTATTATCAAAAAATCTCCTAACATTTATCCAATTTTAAGTTGCATAAATGTATTTGATACATATAATTTATCATTGCAAAGCTTGAAATTATGATGCAAGAACAATAATTTTTTAGAATTTTCTAGAGGAAGTCTGTTCCGTTTGGTTTCATACACAAATAATACCAACTAGGGATATTAACGAATATTCAGTACAAGGACTATTCGGCCTTTTCCCGAAAATTTGGTCTGGCTGAATGCTAAACAGCTATTCAGCAGAATAAATTCATGATAGAATGTTTTTAAAAAATCTTGTTTTAAATACATTTAATAAATAATATTGCAGAATTACATTCTGGTACATTTATTATAAAAAAAATCTAACATTTATCCAATTTTAAGTTGAATAGTACATAAGTATATTTAATAGTGTTGTATATCGTTTATAGAAGTCTGTTCTAAATAGTTTCATTTATATTACAAACTTAAGAAAATAAACGATCACTATATAATGCTTGCAGGTGTTGAATGATATCTTGCTAAATTTATGAACAGTGTAAATTTTCCCGCATTTTTTCCCACCAATTAAATGGATACTCCATTTTACCTTTTAGAAATTCTTTATCAAAATAGGAATTTACTTCTAGTAATTTTAATTTATCCATTCAATTTCTTCTGTGTTTGTCATTGTCATGTTCTGCAATGACGACTCTTATTTTATTTGAAACAATCGCAAAATGACGAGGGAACCTCATTTCTTATTGTAATTAAAGTATCTAAAATATTACAAATATACATAAAGGTATTAATCATTTTTAAATATACAAATAATAAAAGATCAATTTTACTTACGCTCAATTTTTTTCATCTAAATTTTAAAAATATTTCATTTACAATCAAAAGTGAAATGTTTTTTCAAAATTTGGTATTTGGCAGCCGAAAACAGTATTCGGCCAAATCACTATTCTTTACATCCCTAATTATGAGAGTATTTAAGAGTGACCCTTAACCCTCTGACTGCCATTTTTAAAATCACTACTCCTATGCAATGTTTGCAAACATGTTCAAAAACGTTTGAACGAAGCAAATTGCTATTTATGTGCAAGGCTTTATTAGTATAATAATGATTCAATGCTGTGACTGTTCTAAGTAAACATAATAGCTTGCAAAAATTGCAGAATGCAACAAAAAATATATATACTTCCTGCTCATGGAAAATGCAGGATAAGCAGTCAGAACGTTTAACAAAACTTTGTGAAATTTCAAAGTAAATTAATAAAAAGTGGCTTCTTTTGGTTTCATTGAGGATTTTGCTATGCAATGAATGTAGTCTCTAATTATACTAACACTTGTTTCTAAAAGCATTGCCTTGGAGCTTCCAAAGCAATACCTGGTGCTCATCCTGTGTGTGAGATAAGTTTCACTTTAAAGTTATATTGTGCAAAAATTAAGGACAGAAGAGATATTGTCCGATATTTCAGAAGGATGTTTGCAGCTGAACTGTATTTAAAAACTGACAGACAAACATAAATTATAGAAAGCTAATCTACATGCATGGTATTAAAATCTTTTGGGTATTACATCAACTTTTCTACAAACTGATGTACAGAACAACAAAATATAACAAGATCACTAGTTATTCTTTTTCAAACAAAACAAAAAAAAACACTATCATTAATATGAAATCATGATTTTTCCAGCAAATGAAAACCAAAGAGAACAGATGCTAGATGAATACTTTTGATTGTAACTGAAGTAACCACACGATTACAATATCCAAGTAGTCGATGACACTGTACAATACAGTTACACAGTATTTTTCAGTTATAACCATATCAATTGGTGCATTTTTTTATCTTGGCAAAATAAACTGTGCCAATTTGGTGTTAAAAATGTGTGGTATGGTTGTAACAGAAAAGTACCAATTATGATATTGTGAAATATTACAAATACAGTGGAATTTGGCTAATTCAATGCTGAGAAGAAAACTACAAGGAAAATCTGACTTATCCAAAAATTTTGAATTGAGAAAAAACTGGGTCTAAAAATGAGTACAGCAAGAAAAATAAATTTTTAAGCTCAAAATGGCAGTAGAGATTTATTTTTAATATTCAACATTATAATAAATAATATAAAATTAACACATAAACAGTAAATAATTGTAATAAATTAACGGCACTCAAATTTTTGAATATAAAAATCGTTTAATAAAACTTCAAAATAAACAGTACAATTCACATCTACTATGCTCAAAGCTTTTTTAAAAGTGGCTTTTTTAAATTTCTTTTTTGATTGAATATGTTGCCACATAAATTAAACAAACATGATGGATATATTTAACTTACAAAAACAATTTAGAAATTTAAAAAAAAATTCTTTTACAATTTTTAGTATAATAGAACCCCGGGAAACCAAACCCCATGAATCAGAAGATCTTTTTTAAAAATGTTCTGAAAAATTTTTATTCAAAAATGAAAGAAAAATAACAATTACAAATCAGAAATAAAACTTATGTTTATTAATAACTTTAAAGAAGTATTCAAATTGGTCTTTAAGAATTAATACAGTACTTTATTTAGTAGAAACAAACTCGATATATTCATTTTACCCTCAACTTGTTTGCCACTGTACCTTGCGAATCACTGCATGCTCTTTCTGTACACCTTCACAGAGCACCCAGAGTCAATACTCTACGGCATTTTGTATATCAAGAGTATAGTACCAAATTTCCCAGAATCTGAATAAAGGTCAGCCTCAATTATTTTGAATTCCTGGGGATTTACTGTATTTATTTTGGATTCACCAAACAAAATTCGAATTACAGATGATAATTTAACATGATGTTAACAGGAAATTCAAGGGATAGGATTAAGATTAAAATTACCCGAGAAACTGAATTAAAAACGTTCAAATTAATCAAGTTCCACAATATTTGACATTATTGTAAAAAATATCACACAATATCTTTGCGCTAGTTGAGTACTGAGTAAAAGAAGCATTCCAAAATTTTAGTTGATAACACAGGCAAGCTATGAAACAGCAAAAGGTAGCAAGAGAAGACATGCCTGGGGGATTTATGTTCACTGATTTTTATGTGAGGGGGTGAAAAAAAGAAAGCACAGCACAAAGAACGCTTCTAAAACGTGTGATACTCACCCCATCAGCATCACTGCTTTCAGAGTGCTTAATTACAACATGGAAAAATAAAGTGTATATCAGAAGAAGAAAAATACTGGACAGGAAAAAAGTAACAATCAGGGAAAAAGAGGGAATTTATATTTAGATGATTTAATTCAATTCTGAGACTGAACATTCGTGAAATTTTCAGAATCCTTCATTAATTAAATTATAGTTGTATTAAAAAAAAAACATGCATAAAAATTGGAGAAGAAAGGATAGGAGGACAGAATGAAGTAAGTGTGAAAAAGACCACTCATTTTTAAAAAATAGAGGATACTGATCATCATGTATGTTTTCATGACAATAGTTTTTAAGAGAATAAATAAAGAAACAATAAAATTAGCAATTTGTAATTCATCAAGTGTATTTTTTAAAATTTGATACTTTAACAGAACATCTAATAGCACTATTGATCAAATGTGTTCTTAATGTGGCCTGATAAAACAAAACATTCATTGAACAAAGTGTTTTTAATTATAATTTTCATTTGCTTAATTTTCACACCAAATGCAAAAAAATATTAATGATACCTATACTCCATTTTTCATACTACATAGTCTCTTACTGATATTACTGTATTCTTACAGAGAATGCCATCAAAATAACAAAAGTAAAATTCTTATTATTCTCTGTATATAAAATATAGAGACTTCAGAAATATTTCATGTAAAGGGTTAGTAAATACCACAAATTATTTGACAGCGCTGAACATTCAAAGGTGTTAAATAGAAATAATAATCATAATATCGGTAAACTTCTAAATATGCCAATGAGAAAGAAGAAAACAACAAAAAACTACTAGACATAATTTAAAATGCATTAATTTTTTCTGCAGAGAAAGTAACTTTTTTTTTGAGCAAATACATTTTTTTTCACATAATTTAGAATGTAACAGGTGGTTCACATAACAGAAAAAAAGTTAATAAGAAACATGCTGCCAAAACACCGCCGCGTTAATATATATGCAAATTAGACGATGAAAATGCAGGAAATTTAAACCCCTACCATGGCATACTCCCAGTAGTACGACCCATCTCCTATTTACCTACAAAACCGCGCGTTAAAAGTTTAATTTAACTTTTAGAACATCACCTCTGATCTAAATATAGAAACCATGAGGAAAATCTCGCTTACCATGTCGCCATCTAGTGCCGAAAACAAAAACTATGCGAACAAAATAAAAATAAAAACACGAGTGACTGGAAACGATTTTTGGCAACTACTTTCATCAACATGTTATAATACAAAGAAATGCAATAAAACTACTTTGAATTGGCTCACAAATAAATAATTTTAGTTATTTATTGTTTAAGTCACGATACCACTTCCGATTTTAATTAACAACAGCATATTTCCTTTCCGTTTGACAAAGTTAGAATTTAATTCGATTTTAAAATCTAAAAATGTTAATTTAATCTAATGTTACGTAAATCTTAAGTACGTATTTTAATAAGATACACTTGGTATTCAGTACATTTCCTTTTTCATTAACTTACATTATTAATTTTCATGACAAATTAGGCCACCTGGGACAAGCCCAAATGTGATATCCACCAATAAGCTTAAATTTAGAAGTACACAGAATTATCACATTTAGACTCACCTGAGATTTAGAATCTGTTTCATCTTCAGTTCTCGAACCTACAATGAAAAAAAAAATTTTTAGTTGCAGGACAGAACGTAAAATAAGCGAAAATGTAATTTTTTATTAGCAAATCTGAAAGTAATAAATCATATCACATACTAAAAAAAATTTTTTATCCGAACTTTTTTAAATCATGCATACGAACTTCTATCCATGAATAAAATTCAAATTTTCCAAAAATATCAACATTTTGGTTATATAGTTCAGTGGTGCGCAAACTATTTTCATTTCCGACACCCTCACTTTGCGTAAAATTTTTTCGCGACCCCGCCCACGTTTTTTGAATAAAAACCTTATATTTTTTATTTTCAAATAAATTTCTTTGAATTTAGCGACTACAAAAATTTCCTGACCCACGGTTTGTGCACCACTGGAAATAACCATTTGCAATATTTATAACTAGCCGCCCGTGGCGACCAGCTTTACGCCAAAAATTAACAATAGAGAAATTAACTAACCACAGAAATAAAAAGATTAGAAACTGAAATCGTGAAATCGCAATCAGACGATGATTCTACTCAAGACGTTTTTTGGTACAAAGGGACAAAGCAATAATATCACTGGAGTTATTAAACTAGCAACATAATGAAATTAACCTCACAACAGTTTTGTCCGAGCTCCACTCAATGCATGGAATTGTCAATTTAAAACTTAAAATTAAGTCATTCATAATTCGTTATAAGTCGATGCAAAATGACCAGTAATCCAGTAACATCTCATGTGTTCTATGGACATGTAGCTGAATCAATATACCACAACGCATTCCCAACACTTCTTTTAATTAGATAGTACAAAAATCTACACTATTAAGGGGTTAAAGTACTTAGGTAAAATGAATAAAGACAATGAGGAATGGAAGTTTCCGTTTAATGGCACAAAAGCCGGTTTCGGCTATGCTGTGCCAAACAAAACTTAGAATTGTCCTACGTAAATATCTCTTCCATGTTAAAAGATGCTTCAAGTCTAAAATCTTATGTAAAAGGTTAGTGAAAAGGTGTAGGAATGTCACGAGCAGTGACATTTCTTAACAAAATGTAATGAGAGAAAATAGAATCCGTATAAATAAGCGGGTTTATGTGCGCGGATTTTTATCCTCTTCCCAAATACCTCTTACATATAAATCAATATATTGATGCAAATGTAGACTTGGGGTATTGAGAATGCATGCACTAAGAGCATTTTTACCCAGTGCCGCAACTATAGGCTGACAGAATTGGCAAAATGCCCGGGGACCTAACCTAAAGCACATAGTCCATGTTATTGTCCTACCCTCCAGAACTAGTAAATTGGCCTCCACTTAAAACATTTGCCTAGTATTATCCCGTTATACCTGCATATATACGTAGGGTGCCGGGGCTAAAGGTACCCAAAAGCAATAGCTTCCACTGACAGAACAATATATGACTAGTGATGAATTTCAGTCGCATTGAAGAGGACAACTCCTCAAGTTTCTTTGCAGGTTCATGAAGATCAATTAGGGACACCATTATTAGCCCTACAGTAATCGATCTCCTGCCAAACGTTAAATGGCATTTGAGATGTTATTAAATTAACTGCTCACGTTGTTTGAAATCATTCAAATAGAGGATAATTTGATGGCACACAATCATTTTAACGGAGCCACAAACAAAAGTCGTGCCTCGATATCTGGGAGATCAGGCGGCGGAACCTACTCTTCCGATCCAACGTTCTATTGCTTTGAACATCGGTAGAGAGACTAAGGCCCGGTGCGCATTAGCAGATTTGTGTCGTTGAAGCTATAAAAATAAAAAAAAAAACCCCCCATCCCCCCGTGGGGGCCCCCAGGGGGGACAGGGGGGTTACTTTTTTTATTTTTATAGCTTCACCCCCACGAATCGGCTAGTGTGCACCCGGCCTAATGGTGCTCGCGCTGAACTCCATTAACCTGCAAAGAAACTCGAGGAGTTGCCCTCTTTGATGAGACTGATATTCATAATGCGTGGTTCTCTTAGCGAAAGTTATTACTTTTGTACGCCCTGAGCCTGAACTATGAATAATACATTATTCCGAACTGACATTGACTTTGTAATAGTTACATTAAAAACAATGAGGGCGATTAAAAACCCAACGGGAGTGTTCTTCTCTCGACTTCTTCTCTATACTTGCACAATATGGCACATTTTGTGTGAAGTCCTGTAATACAGAGAAAAGTATTGAGCATTATGCATTTTGGACATTGCTCGCTCACAGATTGGGCCCAAAATTT
>BGPR01007456.1:0-12915 GCA_013235015.1 Araneus ventricosus
CTTCAGTCCAATTAAAGTTTGATCTAGCTTCAGTTAGTTTATGTAGGGGTCTTGCTATTGCAGAGAAATTCCTTACAAAACGACGGTAATAGGTGCAAAGTCCAAGGAAACTTCGGAGATCGTGTACTGTCTCTGGACGAGGCCAATCAACTACTGCCTTAGTCTTTTCTGGGTCGGTTTTAACTCCGTCTGCTGAAATTATGTGTCCAAGATAAGAAACTTCCTTTCGGAAGAATCTGAATTTCTTTGAACTTAGCTTGAGGTTAGCTTTCTGCAGTCTCTGGAATACTTTACGAATATTATTAAGATGTTCTTGAAATGTTCGTCCTACTATAATAATGTCATCAAGATAAACTAAGCAGGCTTCAGACTTGAGTCCACGCAATACTGTCTCCATTAATCGTTCGAATGTGGCAGGGGCATTACAAAGTCCGAATGGCATTACCTTAAATTGCCAGAGTCCTTGTCCGGTGGTGAAGGCTGTCTTTTCTTTATCTTCAGGTTGGATCTCGACTTGCCAGTATCCACTTTTCAAGTCTAATGTCGAAAACCATTGGCTTCCGTTCAAAGCATCCAGGGTGTCGTCTATCCGTGGTAGAGGATGACTATCCTTTATCGTAATCTCGTTTAACTTCCTGTAGTCAACACAGAAACGTGTCGACCCATCTTTCCTCTTAACAAGCTCAATGGGCGAAGCCCAAGGTCCTGACGATTCTTCTATTATTCCGTTATCCACCATCTCTTTAACTAAGCGCTCCGCTTCCTCTTTCTTTGCAAGAGGCAAACGTATTGGATATTGCTTGATTGGTGGATGATTACCTGTATTAATTCTATGCTGAGTCATATTGCAGCGGCCGACATCAGAGTCACTAGTAGAAAACAAGTTCTGAAATTCTTGTACCAATTCCTTCACTGCTGTTCGTTGTTCTTCATTAAGCCCTTCAAGATTCTCCAAGATTGACGGGAGGCGTAGTGATTCGGAAAATTCTTGAGGACGAGCAACGATATCCATCACTGGCTCACATGTCGCAATAATAGCTCCTTTGTCGATGGTCTTGGGTTTATGGTCCAAATTCAGAACTCGAACGGGGATGGCTTCTTTTTTTTAATCAACGAGTGTGGCCGCCACAAGGCCACCCTTCTGGGAACCTTGGCTAGGGAAGTCCGTTACGGCGTATTGGAATTTCACAGAAGCTTCTGGGACTCCCTGGATAAGACATTCCGATCTTCCTGGTATAATAGTTTTCTATTTATCCAATACAGAGCATAACTTCTAATCCTCTGCACTGGCTGAAAACAAAGGAATTTCTTCTGCTCCTGTCCGAATTTCGTTCTTCTCCAGGTCCACCATGAAGTTAAATTTTTGTAGAAAATCCAGGCCGAGAATACAGGGATCGGTGATGTCAGCTACGTAGATTTTGTGTTGGAATTTTCTAGATCCGCATTCAATTGCTGCATCCAGCTTCCCGTGTATATTCGCCTTTTCACCAGTAGCAGTCTTTAAAGAAATGTTAGGAGCCGTGTAAATAAAATTCCCCTTCAATTTCTGGGCCAAGTCTGTCCTTACGAGAGTGACATTGGCGCCGGTGTCCACTAACATCAAACAAGGGATACCGCAAATAGATCCTTCTTCAGGGGCTTTATTGAGAAAAGGCAGCCTTCGCCCCGTAAGACGGCCATACATTAGTTTTCCTGGTTGGGAGAAATTGTCTGGCACTCCTTCTGTACGTGACCCTTTTTGTTACACTTCCAGCAAGTCACGTTCGGATTTCGTCGAGGAATGTTCCTCTTCCCAGCAACATGATTGTTTAATAATTTTTCCAAAGTTTTCAATAAACAGTCGAATTTTTCATCTTTTTCTTTCCCGGTACTATCCTCTACCTCTATCGATCTTACATTTCGGGATGTTTTGGAAACAGTTTTCGCAACCTCATACTTCATGCTATATGCCAAGGCTGATTTCAAGTCTTTGGCATCCATCAACCTTGTTGCGTCCTGAGTATCTTCATCTCTGATAGCGTCGACAATGTACTGGGCTGCTAGGCTGTCTCGGACATCCTGAAGGCCATCGACGTAGTCCAGGCTCATTAGTCGCTCCACATCGGCGGCTAATACCTGAAGGCTTTCTCCTGGCTTTTGCCGTCTCGTCTTCAATTCAGTCCTATAAAACTGGGTAAGGTGACTGTCTCCGAATCGGGGTTCTAGGGCGTTCTCGATGGTCATAAGGTCCGTCAAATTATCAGAAGGTATTCCCTGAAGAACTTCCACCACTGATCCTCGGAGAGAGGACACAAGTTGACTGACTTTCACACGATTATTCCATCCGTTCGCAGAGCTCACAACGTCAAACTGAGTTTTGAAAACAGTCCAAGACGTTTGTCCGTCGAATGTCAGGGATTTGACCGTTGGTCTGGAATACGTGAGGTCTGGATTTGCCGGGAAATTGATTGGTCTGTTCTCGAGTTCACTGAGCCTCTTCTCTAGGTCGCCGATCTTCACTTGAACTTTTTCTTTGACTTCCTCTATCTTTCCTTGTGCTTTGTCTTCCACTTCCTCGATCTTCCTTTCAACCTCGCCCTTTAACTCTCCAATCTCTCTTTTCACGCTTTGGACATCTTCTATTTTCTCTGTGCAACTCTTGACATGATCTTTAATTTCACCGACTTTACTTTCGACGTGTGATTGGATCTCATTCTTCATTTCTTCCTGTCCCTTCTTCATTTCCTCCTGTCCCTTCTTCATTTCTTCCTGTCCCTTCTCCATAGATTTCTTCATCTCGGCTAAGAGAGCAAGTAGATCAGCGTTGTCAGCCATCTTCGTCTGAGATCTTGTATTCACCATACACACTATCCCACTTCTGACACCAGTGTTGCAAAAGGTCTCTCTGTGGTATATGTTGTAAACAGTCCAACGCCAGGATAATGGAGAATGAAGGTTTATTTACAAATATGCAGGAAAACACGTAACACAGGTACAGGAAACAATAGTCCTTGCACAGATTATCAATGTAAATAGACAACAATTCACAGGTAATGACAGTTCAGCACTTTGATATCTAACAGCACAAACAGTCAGCAAATAACTAGTAACGACAATAGCAGCTCAGCTCACCAGCTGATTAGCTCACACAGCGGATAGAACTCCGAAGACGTTCGCGCTTCAAAGAGAAGTAACCAGTCTTTCGAAAGACCCTGTTGTGGTCCAAACGCGGTCTTATATACTCTCCCCGTTAGGCCGTGACGTCACATAGAATTTTCATGAAAATCCTAGATCTCGGCCCCTAATAGAAATATCGAGAAAAGGGTTGCATTTTCGAGAATAATCTATTTGTCGCCAAGGTCGCCAAATTTGCCGCCAAGTCGCCAAAATGGTCGCCAAGGTCATGCGTGCCACGAGAGTCGCTGAGGTCACTCCATGCTTCACCTTGTAAAACCCTCTTCCCAACCATAAGACCTGCATTGATGGGAAGCGACTTTCCATGACAGTAACAGTACATTATCGTGAAGATACGAATATTGCAGAGCGCACAACAGTATCAAGAGAATTAAGAGGTTCAAAAGGCACTTTCAAACGCAAACGAATAGACAGAGAACATCAAAAAATGCTTCTGCTCTGTATGAGCAACACTTGTTAAAGTGAAGTTATAGAGGACACCACTGGGCATTCAAATCGGAAGTGGCAGGTGCAAACAGGAGGCGTGTATACGCTTTTTCCTTGTTGATCAGAATCAGGGACAGCCCTAACAAAAGCGGGGCCTAGTGCAAAGTTGACTTACGGGGCGTTGAAACAAATTTCGTGCAACAAAATAATTTATTGCATTTTGTTATTTATCACTTTGCACAAATTAGTATATCAAGGACTTAAGGAATGCATGAAAATGATACACAACTAAAATATCTTTATAAGGTTACATTTCAATCACATTCAAAATCGTTTGTAAATCAAATAACAAAAATAGTTGCCTTATAAACTCATAAAATAAAATTTGGAATGCGACTTGCTAGAATAAAATAACAATATGTTATTTTTGTTTCATTTTCTTACATGGATTATACCAAATTTGTTGATAATATAATAAAAATCTAAATTTATAGCTAATTCGGACAGGAAAGATATCATAGCTAAGAAAATAAATCGTTTATAACAATGCAAGTAATTTTTTTATTATTTTAAATCATGAGAAAGGTTTTTCTGCTGATGCACCGGTAATTGGTAAGGTTAATATATTTTTTAGAACAGTCACAAAATTTGGATAAAATTTAAATAAATTATTTATAAATAAATTTTGTAATATGTTGTCCTTGAGTGGCAAAACTCGACAGTAAAATTTTATTTCATTAAATAAATCAATGATATTAATATCGGTTGCAAAGTTGCATTGTCAGTTGAGTCAGTCAGTTGTGAATATTATCCGAATTATAAAAATCCATATGACGTCTCTTGCTCGTGAAAAATTTGGAATCTTTTCTAACAATAAAAAATAGAACTATCGATTATAACTAGAAATGGATCATAGGCAGAAATGGCATGAAATTGGCTGATTGGTTGCTTAAGAAAAAATTGCTTTATTCCCATCCAATTTTATTCTTAAATTCAGGTGTCGCCTTCAACTAACTATTCAAGTGTTACCTTTGCAGTTATTAAAAGCATATAATTATGCCGATTCATGATATTTTTCAAAATGATATTTTACGATATTTTTGGTCGACAATCTTTTCCTGGCAAGTATTTTATCTTTTCAAGACAAATCGTCCCTGTAAATAGGGCTGGATTATCAAATGGACAAAGCATGCAATTGTCTAGGCTCCCGTAAGTTTCGGGGGACTCCCAATGCCTCGCGATGCCTTTTTTTATACATTATATTTACAGAAAATTTTATATTAGATTTTTAGACTGTGCAAAAATGTTTTGTAATTTTTTCACGATTCATTTAAAAAAATTACTTTTAACTTTAAATTTATTTTTTTTTATTTCTGAAATATTGAAACCACTTTGCTGAAGGTGATAGGCAAATTAAAGAATTTTTTTCGTTTCGGTCATTCATAATATTTATTACTTAATAACTTCTTAAATGAAAACCATTAAAAAGTATTTGGTTTTGAAACTGAGGAGAGAGGAATCCGTATTTTGTATTGCCTAAAGGCTCCTACAGGATCTAAACCGGTCCTACTTCAAATCATTTTCACGGTCATCTACATTAACATATCTTAAAATAACAGATAAATGTATTCTTGATCTCTCACGCCTGGAGTGAAATCTAATAAAATTGTGAAATGCTTAGCTTTCTTAAATAAATTTTTTGTTTTCCTTTCTAACATTTAAGTCAAAGTAGAAATCAGTTTTTCTGATATTCTATTAGATAAGTAAGAACGTGATGCTAACTCCGTACAACTATCTAAATTCTATTTTATTATTGGGTGAAATTCTTCAAGTAATTCTATGCGACCTAAGAAATTAACATTGTGCAGTTTATAAAGAATCGCTACTTCCCTTAAACGCGAGTGCTCTGATACATATAAAATTAGAGTCACTATTCATTCCTAAATAAATTTTAAACGCTGTGTTTCGTTTTTAACTTTTTTTCATATTCTCTATCAATAGTGTTTCTCAGTTGGAAAGTCTTCTCAAGTTGTAACAGCTTGTGTGCAGCTTGTAAGATATTCTAATCTTTCATGACTTTTAACTTAGAGCACCCAGCCTTGCCTTGGATTGGTCGACGTAAAATGTGCTCAAATTTCATAATTATATTCAAACATATGTATATTTAGATTTTAGAAAATGAAGGCCTTTTTTATTTTGGAAAATCAGTTAGTTGCGCGGGGCCTTCAGAAAAAGCGGAGCCTAGTGGGGTCGCACCCTTTGCACCCCCCCTAGGGCCGGCCCTCATCAGAAGCAATAGTAAAATTCTGTGTCCACCTTTTATATCACTTTGGTTTGGGAATGAAGAAATTTCCATTCAATTATCAGAAAATGGAGCTCGCAACCTATGGATGTTTAATTTTTCGTTGTTCAATTTTGCATCTTTAGAGAGTGAGAAAAAAAAGTCAAAATGAAAAAAAAATAAAAAAAAAACCCGAAAAAATAACAACAAATATGCAATTTTTCGTGCAAATTAGAAATTTGAAATGAAGATATTAGCTTGTAATATGATTTAATGCAATTTTCGAAATAAATTTTAAGTAGGGTCTTTATAAATCAAATAATCCTCCTTAGAAGTCATCGTCTTTCTGTATTTAAAGACAGGGTTTATAGATATTCAAGAGAGCATATCTGGATATTTATGATATAAAAATATGCATTATTAGAACTATAATTATGTCATTTTAAAAATAAGTGAAAGTAACAGGAATTAATTCTGGAAATAGAGCAATCCCTTAAATAACGTTGCAACACTGGAAGTAATGTAATACTAGTAATGAAGTAATGAAGCAACTAGTTGTAATACACTGGCCTCCAAAAGTTAAGGTACAACATGTTTTTCGAAGCTCACCATAAAGAAAATGGCAGTAATAATAAAATTCATAGTTTATATGAGTGATAATAACGAACTTTATAAAAACTTATGCAAAAACGATAGCTACCACTTTTATTTTATAGAAAAGAACAGGTATATATGAGTGAGAGAGAAATAGGCAAATATCAAGCTTTCGTAATTTCGTGTGTAAGTTTTGTTGATTTTCAACTGTTGCTGGCAGTTGCGTTGACAATAGCCAGTAGAGTCTAGCAATGTCTAGGAGAAGTCGTTTGCCCGTTTCGTTAAGGTGGCGAGCGGTCGGATGTATGGAAATGGGGTTGTCACAGGCAGATGCTGCTAGACGTCTCAATGTGTCTCGTTGTGTGGTCCATCGACTCTGAGATCAAAATCAATCAGAAGATTCTGTGTCCAGAAGACATGTTTCAAGCCGACCACGAGTTACAAAACCTGCAGAAGACAGTTTTCTAGTTCTTTCGGCCCGAAGGAGAAGAAGCACTACTGTACCGCAGCTCGTTGCAGACCACTATGTAGCATCAGGAAGAAGAATCTCCGCTACTACGGTGCGAAGACGCCTTCAGAATTCAGGTCTCTATGCAAGGCGACCAGTTGTGTGTGTCCCCCTCAACGGACGACAGAGAAGGGCCCGCTTATGTTGGGTAAGAAAACACGTTTCCTGGATCAAACAGCAATGGGCTTCTGTACTCTTCACAGACGAGTCCAGATTCACACTAGAGAGCGATTCAGGGCGTCTGCTGATTTGGAGGGAACAACGTACCAGATACAATCAATCCAACACTCTTGAAAGACACAGTTACAGAGGTGGTGGAATCATGGTTAGGGCAGGAATCTCACACGATGGTACTTGCCGGGTGAACTTTCAAAATTTCGTCTTTCTTTACAAGTTATATAAGGCACATAAACCTCAAAATAAAAGAAGTAATTCTAAGAAAGAAAACGTTGTATTAACAACGTAATTCGTCGCTTCACACCCTCTATCTCAGCAGATAAGTTGGGTAATATTGCGTCCACCACCAGTCTTTCTTTCACGTATTGGCAATTTATCGACAAAAAGCCGCAAATAATAATTAATTACAAAAGTTTTTTTGTGTTCACAATGAATGAGCTGTTCTTCTTAATTATTAAATTGGTTTCCTGCTTGTCTGATTTTGCCGCTCTTTTCAAAGTGTCGCCCTTCCTTTAGCTACACCACAGCATTTCATGGAAAAAATAATAATTATATAAGTTACCTTCTACAGCGCATTTGACAAACAGTGAAGACGCTTTATGAAAATATTCCTCTTTCTTCATATTGTATCTAAATTATTAACTAAATCTAGACTGCATCTCAAGTTAACTTCGTAAAAAAATACGCCACTGAATCTCAAACCTGAAAAATAATCATTATTATTGTAATTCGACTGATACTATAACAGCTCTTAATAATAGCATTCTATATAGATTTGAGATTAAAGTCCCCCTCCCCCTTTGAACTATTTTGTTTTCTTTACTCCCTAGTTAGATGACATCTTCCTGTTTGGGAGAGTGTTCTTGTATTAATTTAACTAAGAATCCAATTAGCACTTGATATCCTTATGAATACCACGTGTGGCGGACGACCTTACACCCACACGACCAACGGCGGACCCCAGCTGTTGAGAATGGAATTTTAACTTCGTTGGCAGGTGAAAAAATAGCTAAAAATTCCAAAAGATGCATACCAATGACCCTCTTTCATAACACTAGTACAGAGTTTGAAGATGTGAACAAAACATTTAAGGAGCCAGAATTCAAAGAAGATGCAAATTTTAATAATGTTTGGTAATTCAAATTATAATAAGGAGAAACATAATTAAAATAAAACTGTCAAAACTTTTAATTTTCAGCTTGAACTGGGGCCTGGATAAGGAGGTTCATCCACTTTCTCATCAACTCTGAATGCAAACCGTGTATACAACGAATCTTCTTTCATTTGCGGAATGACGTCAGCTTTTTCGGATACGTCAGATTTTCTCAATTACAACCAAATTTCTCTCTCGCCGCATTCAGTGGCGTAAATCCGAACATTTTGAAGATCAAGTCACTAGTCCGGACTTGAGCTTGAAATCCGGACTGTCCGGACGAAAACCGGACGTAAGGTTCCCCTAGTTATAACTGCGACTGGACGGCAGTTGATTCTGAGGGAGAGAGCTGGCAGGTTGTTCTGCCTGGTGGTTATTGTGCCGGGCCCGAACCGGATGTTCGAGCGAAACTCGCTCTCTTTGAACTGTGATTAGTGAATGAGACGGGGTTCTGTATAAATTGTTCATTAAATGATAGTTTAGTTTGGTGCTGCAAATAAATATTTTTATCACTGATCTTAGCCGTGAGTATCTGTGCAGTTAAAATTTAACTTCAGGACACCACACACGCAACTTTTATATCGAATCATAATGTCTGTGAATGGCTGTCGTTTTTAAAAGGATCTTTAGATCTTTTTTCAAGAAAAATCCACACAAAAGATAATACAAACGCCTTCTCCTAGATTTTACTTCCATTCAAAGTAGCAAGATTCATATATAGACGGAAAAAGCGCGAATATAGCCTGTTTTCAAAAGCTGATTGTATGATACAAAGAGCAAGTTCTTTAACAAAGTTAATTTTTTAACAACGTTAAGTTCACAATTATCTTGTTAAGACTTTATGAAATGAACTCATGTATAAAAAAATCTATGTAAGTAAACTTTAACGAAAGGTTTGTGAAGTGCGACCATAAGAAAGAAATAACTAGTGAAATTCTCCTTGAATTCTCAGCTTTAAGCAATGTATCTTCCTGTCATTGTAGTGAAATTGCATGTTGTTATGTCGTTTACTTTCAGCATTGTAAGACACAAGGATTAAGAGTCTCAGCTCAAAGCATGGAGCATCAGCATCTTTGTTAGGGGTCATAGGTTTCATATTGCATCTTCAAAAAAAAGTTAAAGAATTTTTGAGTATGTTAATTTACATATTAATAATCGGATTTTTTCCCGATTACACCAGCGGCTGGGTATTCCCCCCACCTCCGGTTGGAATTTTTTTAGCAGGCAGCTATTAATGAATAAACTCTTCTCATCTCATCAACAGTTCCTATTTATTTTAAACTTTCAGTATTAGCATAATCCATATTAATCTAAATATACCAAGCAGTTACATTCGATCACAGCAGTTGGCATCTAAGGACGGCCTTCAGAAAACACGAGTTACCTCCTGTTGCTTCCTTGACAGATGGCGCAAAAACACGAGTCAACTCGTGATTCGTCCAGTAAACGTTTTAAAACTGTCTGGAAAAGGAAAACTAGATAATTAAAAGGAGAAAAGTCTCTGTGTTGCTTTCTAGTGGGTTTTATTATTTATAAATAACATAAAATCATTTCATATCATTGGTATACATTCTAGGTTTTATTTAGTTCGTATTAAAATTTTTAATACATAATGCCATCATAAAAATATAATCTACTTTAAAAGGAAATTAAGAGTCGTTTGGCATGTGCGTATTTAAAAAAGGGAACTAGAAATGCAATGGCAACACCACAGTCACAGCTGTTTTGATTTGAAATTCGATGCTGTTACCTTGAGTATTTTTTTTTGTGTAAATAGATTGGAAATAGCCTTTTCAAGTTGAAGAAATATGTCTGTCGGCTGTGAACTCAGAAGTGATTAAAGAATTATTATAGAAAGTTAAAATATAGTCTGAAGTGATTAAAGAACTATTATAGGAAGTTAAAATATAATCAGAAGTGATTGAAGAATTATTATAGAAAGTTAAAAGAAGTCAGAAGTGATGTTTTAAACAGAGAGAAGTGTTAGCTTCGTCCGTATGTTATGAAACGTCTTTAAAAACATCTTTTTTTTCGCACACCCTCATCTTATTTCACTTCAACCCTTAAAAGCCCGATTTTTTTTAGAAATTGTTTCTGAAATGTGTTTTTGCTTTCGTTTCTTGAACAAAACATGGGAAATATATTTTTAAAATTCTTATTTTGTTTTAACTATGGTTTACAGCTAAAAAAACAATTTGCTACCAACTGACAACACTGGGCTTTATTTCAGAAAACATTTAAATCATAAAATCCCATAATGTCAAACAGAGATGAATTTTAATAAATAATAATACAGATAATGAACTTCATTCAACATTGTAGAATAAAATATGGTATACGCAAGCTTACAAAGGAAGCAAAAAAAATGATGCAGCCTCGAGTGAAAAACATTAATTTATTTTTATTTCCTCATCAACACTCAGGCCATCTACATGTTGTAAATGGATTTAATAAAAATTTCAGTATGCATCCTATTGGCAACAACAGGCATTAGAGCTTCTGTCTTATTCTCAAGATTTTAGAAGACAAAACTGGGTACATTCCCTAAAGACAACACAGGGCGTTTGAGGGTCAAGAAGTGACATAAATGCATTAACATTCCGTCAGCATAGTCTGTGGCGTAACGAAAGTAAATGGCTCCTAGAGAATGATATTTTTTTATGCCCCTTCATCATATTTTTCTTAAAACGCAGTAATGTTTTGACTCCACGTCGCCCCCTAAAAGAGGCGTATGGGTTATCAATACCCCCCCCCCCAGTCCCTGATCGCTATGCCACTGTGTACGAGAAGGTAAACATCTCACCTATTCCTGTAACACAAGGTGGCAGCGGGCAGCTTGATCTTCTGAGTCTCTTCCACCCGGATGTTGACGTTCGTCGGATAAGTGTAGAAGTGCTTGTAGAACTTGGCCGATTGCCTGATCAGGTAGGCCAGGCAGATGAGGAAGACGATGCACTTGAAGCCTTTCCAGACGATGTGGCCCCTGGAAGAGTTTTTCTCTTTGGAGGAATCGTTGAACGCGATTTCTACCGAAGACAAGACCTTCCTGGTAAAGCTGCGGCGTTTTTCACTTCTTGTCGCGTCGTGATGAGAATGCTAGAAAATAGAGAAAGGAAAGCGATGAAAGATAATTAAATTTCTGTGCATTAAGTGATGTTATGGCGAAACCTCTCAAATCCACATCTGTAATCACTCTTGTCAAACATATGAGGAGAAGCCTTTTTACAGCGTCCGCCTTCCGTTGCAAGGAAAATTGGCCGCTCTAAAGGGGTTTCGTCTTTAGAAATATACAATAAGTATTTAACCCTTTAAAGGGACATTTTTAACGTAGGACTACGTTCCTCCCATTGGGGTCTCAGGAAGGAAACTGATTCACACGCCAAAACGCCACGAAACTTGGTATGGGGGATCCTCTGTATCTCGGCAACTACATATGTTAAAAACATAACTAATGTCTTATTTTAGAAGTAAAGGGTAACAACAGAAGTTACAAAAAAATTTCTTTAAACTTAAAAACTTACGAGAAACTTTTCTAAACAAAAGTGTCACGCGAGTAAAGTAGTTCGAAGCCTTTAACATCAGCGGCTGTTTGAAAAGACAGCCTCCCTTTATTTTTTTCTAGTACTGGTAAAATAAAATAACTTGGGATTGAGATTCATTTAACTCTATAGATAAGGAAACGTCCCAAGCGTCCCTTCAATCAAAAGACGGCGACCGTCCGAAGCGTCCGAATATCACTGCGAAATTTCCATCCACTTTCGTTAAGTGTTATTGATTTCACCCAGCGGCGCACGGTTTCTTCGTTAAGCAGGCCATTCATGTCAAATCCCAAATGGAAATTTTGGAACACAGAAAGAGAAAACAATCGTCAAGGTCGAAAAACTATGAAAATTAGAATAACCGCTAGTAGAATTCAGAGTTCCAAAAAAGCGAAAATCCAGCAGTTCGTACCCCAATTTTTTTGAAAGACCTTTCGCGAGGGTAGTTGGTACATTAAAGGCTTGAGTGGATCGGGACCCTGTGTGGGTACCGATTAGCATATCTGAAATCCTCGGAGTGGGGGAAGGAAGGGGAGATCAAAGAGCAGCTGCAGAGAAGGGGAGAGAAGATCGCTCCCCTTTACCGCAAGCTCACTTTGAAACATCAAGTTCCGCTGTGAAGGGGGGACAGCAAAGTGCGGGTGTATCGCACCTATCTTCGTTCAGTTACGTATTGCTGCCTATTATGTCTCTTTGTCTCGAAATGAAATTTTTTTAAAAAACTTATTATTTCGGTACCGTTTAAAAGATTCAATTTCGAGATGCGAGTTTGAACTATTATTTATCTATTTTTTTTGCCGATTTTGTTTCATTTCGCTGTTTTGTTGTGTTCGCTATTGTTACTTTGACCAAAATAAATCAGTTATTCTGTATTAAATACATAATCATGACACAAATTGAAGAGAGTGATCGCTGCACATTTTGGAAATACACAGAGGTAAAAAAATTCAGCAGATTTTGACGTTAAAATAGAAGAAATAATGGTGTTATAACAGAAATAATAATGACTCCAGAGATATGAAAACTGAAGTTTCATAAATTTTAACTGGGAAATGTGTCCCTT
>BGPR01007456.1:17370-71063 GCA_013235015.1 Araneus ventricosus
ACACACAGGTTAAATTCTTCAGCAGAGTTTGACGTTAAAATAGAAGAAATGATAGTGTTAATAACAGAAATAATAATGACTCCAGAGATAAAAACTGAAATTTCAGTAAATTCTTAACTGGGAAATGTGTCCACTTTTAAGTTCATTTGTTCAATTTTAATATGGAGTAATATCCTTAGAAGTATTATTTCGCTAATAGCTCCTAAGTCAACAAGTAAGTTAGCTTCTAAATCAACAACTACTGAATACTTCAAACTACTCGATAAAATTATCAATTTTAAGAAATTAACGTATTTGCTTACATGCATTTAAGAATTCATGTAAACAAATACGTTAATGAGGCCGCAGCATTAGCTACTTATCTTGATATTAACACGCAGTTTCCCTTTAAAAGACACAGAAAGCTCGTCTTTTCGATCATGAATGCACTGACAAAGAAAGACCGAAGACCCCAAATTATTATTTGAAGTTGAATTTTACTTAACAATTGTGTATGCTGCTTAGAATTCTATTCAAGAAAGGTTTGACTCTTTAAATGATTGCAACACATTATTTAAATTTCTAATCGAATTTAGGAATATCTACGAAGATGGCTTAAAAAATTCATATTAATTTTGATATTTCCGTACGATATTTTAATGGGGATTCAATATCTTGGGATGGTGATGACTTGTACAGGGTGATTCAAAACTGGAGGAACAAACTTCTAGGAGGGGTGGGGTACACCTAGACAACTCGGAATCACATAGAAATGCAAGGTGGGAAATGTACGAGATAGGGGGGGGGGGTTGTTAGGGGCTGTCGCAGGAAAACCGTCGACAGCCATCCGCAGAGGTGTCAGATGGAAAATAGGAATTCATCATGATTGCAAATTGACATTTAAAGACCATAATCGTAATATAAGTCATAACTTTCCTGATAATGAAGTTACCCGAAGTTCCGTAACGTGGGCACCGCATGGAATCTCAGACGTTTTGAAATACGCCGGGAATCCGTGAGACGTTCGCGATAGTCTCGAAGATGTGCCATTTCGAAACGCCTCTACTACCTCTGATAAGCTGGAGGATAAACAAAGAAGCAGTAATGACAAGCCAATAATGAAAAACTCTCAAACGTGCAAAACTGTAGATGGTAAGAACCAGGCACGTAGCCAGAAAACATAGGGCAGCTTCATTATCAGGAAAGTTATGACATATATTACGTTTATGGTCTTTAAATGTCAATTTGCGATCACGATTAATTCCTACTTTTCATTCTAACACCTCTGCGGGTGGCTGTCGACGGTTTTCCTGCGCCAGCCCCTAACCCCCCCCCCCCATCTCTATAGGATTGCATTTCCGACCCTGCATTGCTTTGTGATTTCGAGTCGTCTAGGTGTATAACACATCTCCTAGAAGTTTGTTCCTCCAGTTTTGAATCACCCTGAATAGTGAATTAATGATGTACAAAATCATTTATGATAATATTAGGGTCCTTTAAAAACTTGAAATTTATTGAAGGAAATAATTTAATTTCATCATTTTCTAACTTTTCTGTAATATTATTGTTAATTTAATTAAATTTGCTAGTCAAATTGCAACAGGTGAAAGACGTTTCTTTAAAATAAAAATAATTTAATCTTACTTAAAATCATCGATGCGCCGGCAGAGATGGAATAACTTGTGTTTAATTGCAAGAGAGAAAGATTTGTCAAAAGAAATGAACTTAGAAGGCATTATTGACGAACTTGCAAGTAAGAAAGCAAGGAAAGTACAATTTTAATTTAATATTTTATTTAGTAGAAAAATCATGAAACATTTTACTTTTTAAATTGTTTCACTATATAATGCATATTCATATTTTGTTATCTTATTAATAACTAGTTTCGTACAACGTAGTTTCCCGATATTATACAGCGTAGTTCCCAATATTGAGCAACGTAGTTCCCAATATTGAACAGCGTAGTTCCCAATATTGAGCAACGTAGTTCCCAATATTTTACAACGTAGTTCCCAATATTGCTTCACGCATTTCCCAATTCTATTTGTATTTAATTCATACATTTTTTTTACCTTCTGTTGCTACCACTATGCCACTATGTTGAAAAAAATACTATTTCCTACACAAAATTTACTTTTGGTTAAACTTGTTTACCTACCTTTCTAATTATTCTACTGCAGAATTGCTAAAATCTGAAACATCACACAAAAGTAGTACAACTCCAAATTGTTCTTCGAGTTTGATCATGTAGGTAGTGACATAGAATTGCAAACTATTTTAGAAATATACTCAAATAAGAAAATGTTTATTTGATCCAAGCTTCGTTTAATAATTATTGTATTTTACTCTCATTATCATTGCTTAAGGCCTTTAAATAATTTTTTAAAAAGATCTACCAAAAACTGCACCAATCTTGAAACATTCAGAGAAACTGCAAATCCTAATTAAGTATATGTTGGGTAATAGTGTAGATGCCCCAGTTTTGACCACATTAAGAGAAAATTTGAAATGGAAATTTCACAGTGGATGGCTGTTTAAAGCATATTGAAATCATACTTATACTATTCTTTATCAAATTTTATTGGCTTCCTGAAGAATACTTTAGATTTTGAGTTTAAATAAATTTACCCATTACCAAATTTTTTACCCATTACAAATTTTTACAAATTACCAAATTTTTTAAATAAATTGACCCAATTTGCATCAGTTTTAGCCACAGTAATGTTATATTTTTAACAGACATTTTAATGAATTTTAAGCAAAAATAAATAATTTTTATGTAATATGTATTTTAGTACATTATTTTCTGTTATTTTAAATGGGATTTTTTGATGAATTTATAAAGATATGTAATAAAATTTTCCTAAGCTGAATTTAGCTGCAAATTTCTGTCTTAAAAAAAAGACAGGAATGTAGAAAACAATTTAATTTCGTTGATAAAATACAAACTGTATATACTTAAATAACTTTTTTTATAACATAAGAAACAAGAAATAGGAAGAGGAATAAACTTACATTGCAAATACTTTAAGTATAATTTTAAAAAAAAATCTTACAAATCAAGAATTTGCATTATTATACTCACTAACAATACCATAAATATATATTTTTATAATTTTTAATTGCAACATTAATCAAATTTATCAGAATCATTTTTAAAATTAGAGCAATCCAAGCACATAAAAGAATATTCCTCATCACTCGAGTCAGGTTCCTCAAGTTGATATTTTCTAACATAAATGTGAGGTAAATATTCAAAATGGAGATGTTTTTGACATTCCATTTTGAATGGCCTTAACTGCATTAGCAACTTTAGATGGTGAGTAGCAAAATCTTTTTATGGAAATGCTACCTGCCTTCTTATTTTTAATTGGAGCCATTACTATGTAAAATGAAAACAAAATTAAATCAGTTGCTTTTATTTTAGAAACAAAACTAAATCAGTTGCTTTTATTTCAGAAACAAAATTAAATCAGTTACTTTTTATTTTAGAAACAAAACTAAATCAGTTGCTTTTATTTTAGAAACAAAATTAAATCAGTTACTTTTCATTTTAGAAACAAAACTAAATCAGTTCCTTTATTTTAGAAATAAAATTAAGTTAGTTGCTTTTATTTTAGGAACAAAACTAAATTAGTTGATTTTATTTCATCCAGATATTATTAAATTTATGTAATGGCTAAAAACACAATAATGAAGTTATGTGGCCAAAACTGGAATATGTAGTGTTCCACTTTTGGCCACCTGCAAGGCCAAAACTTTCACATATATGTGGGTGTCAGGGATGGCCAACTGAAGACAAGTTTTTTGAATGAAAAGATTTAATGATGATTTCTAATTACAGTTAAATGGCTTGATAAATGAGTGGCTATGTACAGATGATAAACACAAGAACACAAAGTAATAATCGTTGGAGAGTCACACACATTCCCTTCGTCGCAATCGTCTTTGGAGCAAGCGTCTTTTGCGAACATCCCGTCTGGATGTCAGAACGTCAACCAACTGGTTCTCCTTAGATCCGCTAGAGGCGCGGCGGGAATGACGTGGGATGCCGCCAGTCTGGCACCACATATAGTAAATTTAAAGTACCAGTTTCGGCCACCTCCCATTTAATCTTAAAAATAATTAATTTTGATATGAAATCAGAATAAAAAAGAAAGCTTACCTCATAAACCCTAAGGGTAATCAGTTTTAGATTAATCATTTAATTCTGAGAGCCTCATGATGAAAAACTGCAGAGCCTTGTTCCTTAACAAAAACCTTAACAGCTGTGAGCACACAATACATGATCACGCATTTAATTTTTTTACAAGTCACATGTTTGAGAAAAATGAACCAATCGGGTTGAAAATAGTAAAATAAGGATTGTTTAAAGTGTTGGAATGCTTCTTATTGGTTAATTTGAAATTACCGGTTAATTATTGAAAAAAAAAAGTCCAATGTGGCCAAAAGTGGAGCATCTACCCTACTGTAAGTTCATTGCAGAATATAAGTTAACTAAAAATTTCCTCTAATTTTTAAAAAATAAAGTTGAATGTCTGCGAATCGAAGAGAAGTTATAACTTGTTTTTTATGATTTTGTTTAAATTGTATAAATTGTTCAATTTCATTTAAGTGGATAAAATATTTTAGAATTTCATACACTTTGAATCACACACTAAAAATTGAACTTAAGAATACACTATTGTATTAATTATTTTAGAAAATTTAAAAAATTGTTTAGACCATGATTAATTTCCATAGATAAGTGCTCAACTGTATTAAATGCATTTCAGAAATTCCAGTTTTAAAAATTCATAATCATAGTCTAAATTTCTAATTTTAACATTGAATTCGAATTTGGTTCTGAAGTTAAAAACTAAAATTTTCACCAGAAAAAATGGGTGAAAATTTATCCTAAAAATGAAGCTTCCAAGCAAATAGGAGTTTTAATTCACAAAACAACAAACCAATATGGCCAAACCATATAAAAGAATGTGTAGTTGAACAGAGTGCAACACCTTTAAAAATGTATTTATGCTGAGGAGAAAAATAATTGGATTTTAAAAATTCTTTTTAAAAAGTCAACTTAAGATCAATAAATATTGTTAAAAAAATTATAAATTTTTACATTTAAAGCTATGATAACACAAAAAGAAAAACTAAGAAAATAGGTAAGCAATAATTGATAAAAACATATATAGATATAAAATTAATTTTATTATTCAACAGTATAAAATGAAAGTTACATTTAATTCAATTTTTTGGGGCTCTGGATCCTTTCTAGTCACAAGACGAGTCCAAAACATGACAAAACTTTTCTGACAGTTCCTCTTTCCTAGCTTCAGTGAACTTTAAAGCTGCAGCAGCTGTATAAAATAAGAAAAAAACATGAGTTCAAAAATCCTGGATATTAGGACAACTCTTTATTTTTGACTCATGCATTATATTTTATGTGGTTTTCCATATTCATTTCTAGAGGCTTTGCTAAAAGTATGATTTAAAGTCTCTTAGTTTGTTTCAGTTATTAACTAAACACTAAATCCCATTTGAATTATTAGCCCCAACTGACTTTCTTCAACTTTTCTTTCAAGTGTTTTTCAAATAGAAATGGGGAAATGAAAATTCTGTGTATTGGAAACCTACTCATGTTATTTGTTACCATTAATACATTTTTCACTGTATATGTATTTAAAATAGGATAATGAAATTCCAGCACATAAGAAAGGAACAAATAAAGTAATTAACTGAAACAGAATTAGTGAGGATCGTGGCATCTTCACTCTGATAAGCAGTTTCATTATCATGATGCTTTTGATGTCCATGGCTTAAATTTCTCCAGCACAGCTACAATAAGATTAAAATTGTATATTTCTGAAATGAAAATAATTACTCCTTTTTTCTTGCATTAGAAATATTATAATGTTTGCAAATAAATAATTGTAAAACATTGTAATTAATAAATTTGATAAAAACAAGGCCATCAAATTAGAAAAACAAATCAGTCATGCATGGCAATGTTTAATTGAGCCATGGATTGAAATAAAAAATATTGTCACAGATTGCTTAAGAATTAATCTTTTATTGCTGGCCATATAGAAACTATATGTAATAAATTTTAGACAACACATCCTTATTGCAGAAGCGAAAAAAAAACCTACCAAAAAATTGCATTATAAAATTCTTCAGCAGCACTTTTTGACCCAGGCGACTGTATTGCACAGCAGCTCTTTGGCAGATAACTTTTTTCTCCTTAATGAAACCTCATAAAGGTTAATAAGCCTGAAATGAAACAATGTGCTGTTCGCATTCTTTTCATATATGGTGGTTCTTAAATTTTCAAGGTTATGTTCTTTAATAGAAAAAAAATTGCATTAAATACTCTAAGAGGAAGACCCAAATGGTCCATTCTGGAATTAAAATAATACAATTTTACTAAGAGAACATGATGAATGCCTCACCAACCAAACCCCACTCTGTTAACTAAAATTAGACTAACGAATATTCAACATATTTGTATAGCAAAACACAAATAGGAAGATACAGGCATAAATACTTGCACAAAAATGTAAAATTCAAAAAATCCATAAAAATCCAAACATCCAGAATATGCGAATTTTTAATTAATTTACAAAGAATAAGAATCTAAGGCAAATAGGCGGCTTCAACTTAAGCATTATGCTGAACTTAAGTATGTATGCTTTATAAGTATACAGTGAAGCATAGCAAGCACTGTATTTCTTTCTGGAGGACATGACTGGCACATTTTTTGGCACAAATCAAAGATACTAAAAACAGCAATTAATCTCTTTATATTAATTCAATAAAATTATCTGTTTTTTTTTTAATTTGAAGAGCAGTAATACAAACAACATACAAGTAAATGGATCTTTACTACTACACAATTTAAAAATTTAAATTAAAAATGTAAAAGGGGGAGTAAATGCTCTTTGCTTTAGATGAGGGATTTTTAGTTTGAGAAATTCCTATATATCTGATATATAACTATATAGAGAGGAGACTGGGATACAGTGGACCTAGGGACCACACTCTATTATTTTTGTTTTTGAATGTTTATTTTGACAATGCTGTAGTGCTGAAAAAAAGTTTTCAACCCATGTGCCTACTGACAATTAAGCCATACTATTTTTGATTGGTGATTTACAGTAACTAAAGGTGAATACTTTCAGTGAAGCATTTTTTCTTTTCTCGATTAAAGAATTATATTTTGGAAAACATTACTCTACATATTAAAAAGATAAGATAATATATTATTATATTTAATGCAGCTAAAATAACTGAATATGACATTTCTTTTATATATTTGTTGTCAAAGTTCTGCATGGGGTACAATGGATCACCCAAACTCGGATACAATGGACCATCAGTTCTGTATTCCATATGCTTTTAATAGTTAGACATTATGCAAGGATTAGCAAATTGTTTTAATTTTAGAGAGCAAATTCACTATTCAATCATGTCATCTACATATTTTAAGTGTAATTGAAGTATTGTATTTAAAAATTTCAAAACTAACTCATATTTTTGGATTTTATGTTGGATTTATGTTTGATCTTCACTGTTACAAGTCACAATTGACATTAATAAATATTAATTTGTTAGCAAGTGAATGGTTTTTTAGTAACCACAAAATGTAGACTTTATTGACAGCCATTTTTAAGGTGTGTTTCATTATAGTATATAAAAGAACATTCAGAAGAAAACTAAAGACTATTCCTGTCAATATTTACAATACAATGATATAAATATTGTTTACCATCATATATCAGTTAAAGCATCAACCATGTTTTAAATTATAAAGCTACATAATGTGCAATTTGAAACTCATAATTAGTTTGGAAAAATCATTAGAAGCAAGTTTTTAAATATAAAAATTTCCTGTACTTTTATATGCAAATTTAGAATTTGAGAAATAATAAGGAAGAATTTAATAAAGAAAATAAGACAATGCAAAAATAATTTTTATCCATTTTTATCTGATTTTAAAATACACACTTGCAAATTAAATCATTACTCACAATTACAAATTACATAGTTATAATATTTTTTTCTCTATTCCATGAGACATAAGCAGTTTCCAACTTATTTATTCACTTGAGAATTTTTTTATTTTCATTTTATAAACATTCAGTCAATTTTTAAACTTTAAAAGAGTACAGCTATACGAAGATAAAATTAAATGAAATAGTATGATTTTTTAAAAAAAATAATATACCTATTAGTTTGTTTCTGTGGATATTGTACATAAATTATGTATTGAATGAAATAAAATTAATTAAAATATAGGTAGTATTGTTACATAAGAAAATTTCTACAGATGATGTGAAGTATTAAATTATTATTTTATCATTACATATTAATTTAGCCTAGTTCTGTTATTACAAAGGATATGTTTAACTTAAGTCTTCAACGGTAACATTAGGTTCTGTTTATAACTGATACAGAACACAATGAAGAGGGAATCATTTCATAGTATGATACTAATGAAATAAAAGTTGAGAATTACATTTTAGTCAAATTTATAACAAAAAAGACAATGGTCCATTTTATCAGTTTAATAACAGAGAAAAAAAGTTATATTCGAAAACCTAACCAAAACATATTCATTCCCCCCCCCCCTTATATTGTAGATGGATCCTTAGCAAGTTTTCATACAAAGATTGTAAAGCGTCGTCCAGAACCTACATTTTCACAAGAAAAATTGGGAATTTCAGTGACATAAAAGTCTTTCGTTGTGTAATTTGCTAAGTTTAATATTCATTAATCTTGCATTATATGCACACGCTGATGCCATAAATAAGCAAATATGTTGCATTCTATGCTTTATGCTATTAAAAAATGTAATGCATTAATATATTTTTAAAACTTTACTGGTGGTTCATAATATCCCAGCCTAGATAACATGTAGGCATATCTTCAAACACAAAAAATCAGTACTTTGAGAGCAAACATTCAAAATTTACAAAAGTGGTCCATTATATCCCGTCTCCCCTAACAGCTATACCTAATATTCATTATACCTAATATTCATTAGGTAACTTCTTTCTAATTCTTTATGTTTTATACAAGTATATAAATTTTATTTTAGAAAATGTATGCATTTATTTGTACTATTTAAATCCCCACTGTTTCATTAAATTTATCATATTTAAAAAAGGGACATATGCTTCCTATTTAAGTACAGTTTTACAGATCAATATGAAACTAAAGTCTGAATAAATCACTCGTCTATGATTAGATAACAAAATGTAACAGGCAATATAACATTTTGAATTTAATAAATACTATATTATGATAGACAGTAATATTTTTCACTTGGCTATAGAAATATATTTAAATACCTTTTATTTGAATGTAGAAATCGAAGATATAATACATTAGCTCAAAAAATAAATCCTAAATTGCACAAACTACAGTTTCATGGCTTTGTTTTTGTTGATCTGTTCAATGTAGATTCCCGCCCAATGATAAGCGAAACGCATGCGCAATAACTCACTTCAGATCCCCATAGATAAAGTGACGCAAGCGTACGTGCAGGGCATGACACAAGGGCATGAGAAGAGAGGTCGAATATAGTTATGAATATTGTTCAACGTTGTTCAATGTAGATTTGCAATATTGTCAATACGATATTGTACAATATTATACAATATTCGGCTTCTTAATAAAAAACTGTTAAAGTGACTTTTTCGAAATAAAATCTCAAATAAAATGAATTATTAAGATGTAACTAATATTTTACAACAAAATGTTACGTTAACAATACTTTAAAAAAATCTCGAGCCTTCTTTAATATTGTTCAATATTATACAATATTGTTATCCGGTATTCGGTGTTCATCTGTATTGTTGCAAAATGTCTTCCTGTGGGTGTATGGTGTAAACAGTCCCACACGCAGGATAATTGAGAATGAAGGTTTATTTACAAATATGCAGGAAAACACGTAGCACAGGTACAGGAAACAATAGTTCTTGCACAGATTGCCAATGTAAATAGACAGCAATTCACAGGTAATGACAGTTCAGCACATTGATATTTAACAACACAAACAGTCAGCAAATAACTAGTAACGACAATAACAGCTCAGCTCACCAGCTGATTAGCTCGCACAGCGGATAGAACTTCAAAGTCGTTGGCGCTTCAAGACTATCAACCAGTTGATCAAGACGCTCCTCTGATCTAGGCGCCATCCTTAAATATTCTCTCCTACAGGCCGTGACGTCACATGGTGTTTTCTCGTGTATTCCCTTTCCTAGTAGAGATATCGAGAAAAGGGTTGCATTTTCGGGAATCATCTATTTGTCGCCAAGGTCGCCAAATTTGTAGCCAAATCGCCAAAATGGTCGCCAAGGTCAAGGGTACCATAACAGTCGCTGAGGTCACTCCGTGCTTAACCTTGTAAAACTCTCTTCACAACCATAAGACTTGCATTGCTGGAAAGCAACTTTCCATGATTGTAACACTGCTCCCCTCATCAAAGAGTGACGTCCCGGCAGTCTCATTACATCGAACCGTCATCAGTAGCCCGTTCGGGGGTTAGCCGATTGATGTGAATTACTTTTGGCTTGGCGTTGGGCGACCTCTGAACTCTGTAGATAACATCGTTCAGTTTCTTGATAATAATATAAGGTCCTTCCCAGTTCTGCTGTAATTTCGGGCTCAGACCCCTCCGTCGCTTCGGGGTATACATCCAGACTAGGTCTCCCTCCTTAAAATAATGGCCTGTTGCTCCGGATACGTAGCGAGTCTTCATTCGTTCACTGGCCAATTTAATTCGCTCTCTAGCGAACGCATGTACGCTTTCCAAACGTGCCTCTAAATTATTCAGGTATTCATTCGTCGAGGAAGGCGTATCACTCGGTCGTCCAAATAGGATATCACATGGCAATCGCAGTGTTCGACCAAAGAGCATATCTGCTGGAGTGAATCCGGTCACTTCATGGTCTGCGCTCCTATAGGCCAAGAGAAAGAGTGGTAAATGTGTATCCCAGTCAGTCTGATTCTTCGATACAAATAAAGATAGATGGTTTAAAATCGTTCGAATAAACCTCTCGACCATGCCATCGGACTCGGGATGTAACGCCGTCGTTCGTGTCTTCAGAATTCCTAAAAGTTTGCAAAGCTCAGTAAAGAGAGCGGAATTAAAATTTGTACCTTGATCCGAATGTAATATCATAGGTACGCCATAACGCGAAATCCATGCTCGAACAAGTTCTTCAGCCACAGTCGAGGCTTCCTGATCTCGAATGGGGATTGCATCTGGCCATTTAGTAAAATAGTCCATCAATACCAGTACATACCGATTGCTCTTTGCCGTTACGGGAGGAGGTTCTAAAATATCGAAAGCCATTCTTTCGAAAGGTGCGCAAACATTATAGCGCTGTAAACGGCCTATAGTTCTTGTTTTGGGTCCTTTTCGGGCTCCGCAAGCGTGGCATTCTCTGCACCATTTTTCGACGTCGGCGCGAAGTCTATTCCAATAGAATCGCTCTCGGGTTTTGCTCAAAGTTTTCATAACTCCAAAATGGCCTCCACTTGCGCTGTCATGAGTCTCTCGCAGAACTTCTTGAATTCTGCTTTTCATGAGAATAAGTTGCCAGCGACAACAGCTTCCATCGTCACTCTCCCACTTACGATATAAAACACCATCCTTAAGGTGTAAGGAGTCCCAAGAGCCCAATATCGTTTTGTTGCAGGGCTTTCCGGAGCGATTTCTTGCCAAGATGGTGGATCTTCCGAATTTAGTTTCTTTTCCAGAATTGGCCAAATAGCAGGATCTTCTATCTGTGCCTTTTGAATCTCACTTGAAGACCAGGCATCCTCAGTTGTTAAAACTCTCATGGAAATGTCTGTTTCCATTCCGAACTTTTTCTGTGCATTCGTGCTATGTTTGTAACTCTCTTTACAGGGTCTTCGAGAGAGCGCATCTGCATTTCCGTGAGAGGTTCTCTTGCGATGCTGGATTTCGAAGTCATATTCTTGCAGTGTTTGAATCCAGCGAGCTATTTGGCCTTCAGGTTCCCTAAAATAGAAAAGGCATCTGAGGGATGCATGATCAGTAGGGAGAAGAAATTTTCGTCCGTAGAGGTAGTGATGGAAATTCTGTATAGATTTCACAATGGCTAGTAATTCTTTACGCGTGACACAATAATTTATTTCTGGCTTACCCAAGCTCTTGCTGAAGTAATCGATGACACACTCTTCGTTTCCAATCTTCTGAGAAAGTACGACTCCTATTCCTTTATTACTAGCATCCGTATCCAAGATAAATTTCTTGTCATTCCGGGGACAGGTGAAGACAGTTGAAGTTATCAAAGCCTGCTTTATTCTATTGAAAGATTTCTCGCATTCTTCGGTCCAATTAACTTTGATCTAGCTTCAGTTAGTTCATGTAGGGTTCTTGCTATTGCAGAGAAATTCCTTTCAAAACGACGGTAGTAGGTGCAAAGTCCAAGGAAACTTCGGAGATCGTGTACTGTCCCCGGACGAGGCCAATCAACTACTGCCTTAGTCTTTTCTGGGTCGGTTTTAACTCCGTCTGCTGAAATTATGTGTCCAAGATAAGAAACTTCCTTTCGGAAGAATCTGAATTTCTTTGAACTTAGCTTGAGGTTAGTTCTTTGCAGTCTCTGGAATACTTTACGAATATTATTAAGATGTTATGAAATGTTCGTCCTACTATAATAATGTTATCAAGATAAACTAAGCAGGCTTCAGACCTAAGTCCACGCAATACTGTCTCCATTAATCTTTCGAATGTGGCAGGGGCGTTACAAAGTCCGAAAAGCATTACCTTAAATTGCCAGCGTCCTTGTCTGGTGGTGAAGGCTGTCTTTTCTTTGTCTTCAGGTTGGATCTCGACTTTCCAGTATCCAGGAGCCGTGTAAATAAAATTCTGCTTTAATTTCTGGGTCAAGTCTGTTCTTACGAGAGTGACATTGGCACCGGTGTCCACCAACATCAAACAAGGGATGCCGCAAATAGATCCTTCCAAGTAGAGTCCATTTCTTCCTCCGCAAAGTGCGGAAACTTTTAGTCCTTCTTCAGGGGCTTTATAGAGAAAAGGCAGCCTTCGCCCGGCAAGACGGCCGTACATTAGTTTTCCTGGTTGGGAGAATTTGTCTGGAAGTCCCTCTGTACGTGCCCCTTTTTGTTACACTTCCAGCAAGTCACGTTCGGATTTCGTCGAGGAGTGTTTTTCTTCACAGCAACATGACTGTTTAAAAATTTTTCCAAAGTTTTCAGTAAACAGTCGAATTTTTCGTTTTTTTCTTTCCCAGTACTATCATTTATCTCAATCGATCTTACATTAACCTTGTTGCATGCTGAGTATCTTCATCTGTGATAGCGTCGACAAAGTATTGGGCTCCTAGGCTGTCTCGGACATCCTGAGGGCAGTCGGCGTAGGCCAGGCTCATTAATCGCTCCACATCGGCGGCTAATACCTGCAGGCTTTCCCCTGGCTTCTGCCGTCTCGTCTTCAATTCAGTCCTATAAAAATGGGTAAGGTGACTATCTCCGAATCGGACTTCTAGAGCATTCTCGATGGTCGTAATGTCCGTCAACTTATCAGGAGGTATTCCTTGAAGAACCTCCGCCGCTGATCCCCGGAGAGAGGTCACAAGTTGACTGGCTTTCACGAAATTATTCCATCCGTTCGCAGAACTCACAACGTGAAACTGAGCTTTGAAAACAGTCCAAGGCGTTTGTCAGTCGAATGTCAGGGATTTTGACTTTGGTCTGGAATACGTGAGGTCTGTATTTGCCGGGAAATTGATTGGTCTGTCCTCGAGTTCACTCTTCTCTAGGTCGCCGATCCTCACTTGAACTTTTTCTTCGACTTCCTCCATCTTTACTTGTACTTTGTCTTCCACTTCTTCGATCTTCCTTTGAACTTTACCCTCTACTTCCTCGATCTTCCTCTGAACTTCATTTCTTACTTCCTCAATCTTTCCTTTTACACCTTGGATTTGATTCTTCATTTCTTCCTGTCCCTTCTTCATTGCTTCATGTCCTTTCTCCATAGATTTCTTCATCTCGGCTAAGAGAGCAAGTATATCAGCGTTGTCAGCCATCTTCGTCTGAGATCTCGTATTCACCATACACACTATCCCTCTTCTGGCACCAGTGTTGCAAAAGGTCTTCCTGTGGGTGTATGGTGTAAACAGTAATAGTAGGGAAATAGGGAAAGCTATTGATATTTTTTTAAGTTGATAAGACATTATTTCAAGTACACAAAAAACGGGTAAAAATTTAAAGAAAATAGTAGTCCGAAGATTGATAGGCCACTTCGTCTCACGGACAAGCGCCCCAGTGATATGAATATATGAGCGCCCGTGATTTTATGAATGTGGCCGTAAACCTATGGCCGTACTTTCCTGACCACTGACCGTATATTTGGAAGTTGACCGTATAAAAGTTCTCGTTACTTCCTGGTCAGTGCCCGTAATTTTGGAAGCTCACCGTATAAAAGTGCCCGTGATTTTCTGGCCACTGACCGTAAATTTGGAAGTTGACCGTATAAAAGTTCTCGTTACTTCCTGGTCGCTGCCCACAATTTTGGAAGCTTAACCGTATAAAAGTGGCTGCCATTTTCTGGCAACTGCTTACAATTTTGTAAGTTGTCTGTATAAAAGTATTCGTTGCTTTGCGAATAGCTCCTTTTAAATCTGGAAGTTTTCCGAATAAAATTACTCGTTATGTTCTGGATAATGCTCACAATTTTTAAAAGTTGACTCAATAGAAGTACCTCTAACTTCTGACTATGACCTAGAATATTGGTTCATGACCACATAAAAATGACCATACATTTGAATGCTGACCACCTAAAACTGCCCCTCAATTTCTGACTACGAATCCAAATTTTGAAATTTGCCTGTACAGAAATGCTCATTAATTTGGAAGTTAGCACCCCCCAAAAAAGTGGAAATTGGTTCCTGACCCCTGCTCATATGTTAGAAGCCGATTGTATTAAGAAGAGTCCATTATGGAGGTGCTGTAGAGGTTTCTTCAAAACCACTATACATATAATCAGAAATTAAATTAATTATACTCGAAAGACAGAAGCCAAAATCAAAATATTTTAAAAATTTGAATAAATTTTATGAAATATTTAGTACATCATTTCAATATGTGTAATAATGCGCAGGTATAATAGAACACTAAAGTTTTAGTATACAGTTAGTTACTTTATCAGTCATAAAGAAAATTTTAGACCAGAGACAATGTATAACTGTGCAATAGGCATTAAGTTAATGACCAACTACTACTTTTCCCTAAGGCTAAACTGTTTTTGTACCACTAGCCAAAGAAACAAAATTTGACTTCAAATCGTGTTCTTCTTTTCTGTTAAATATACTTTTCCATTAATGGAAAGCACAACATGTTAAATTTAACATAGTTAACCTCAACAAGTTCTCACTGTTCAGCCCACATGTTTAAAACCGCTCAGGTAAGCACAATTGTATAGCACTGACCTAGTTAATATATGAATTCTTAAATCTTATTCACACTGCAATGTAATAGAATGAAGAGGTATGATGCCTCACTCTTTCTCCAGTATATAAGGAATTACATACATAAACAGTGAACAGATATACGAATTATAATTGTATACGACAGATAAATTAAACGTTAAATTATGAAATGTAATCTTAAATCACTTAGTGAAATTATGTTCAAATAACAGGTAAAGCAATTCAAGTTAATAAACAATTTATTAAAAATATGACTTACAAATATTTACAGACATTTATATACATAGACAATGAGTAGTAAAAATCTTAATATAAATAAAAGTCATTGTGGGTATTGGATAATCACAAGCGGTTAAATTCTAAATCAAACGATTTAACTAATTGCAATAGTTACATTTCAAATTTTAATGGTTTAAGAGCTTTTTTAACCAATTTAAAAAGAAAGGATTGCATAAAGCCAAAGACCACGGAATTCAACGTTTTGTTTACTAAAGAAAGAACCGATTCGAACTGCGGCGCTTGATACAGTTGCCAAATAGATTTGGAGATTGCTAGAGATTCAAACAGTGTGTTAAATTGGGAATTTTTCAAAATTGCTCACAGTACAGAAGAACTGATAAGCAAGGTTTACCCTTCCCTACAAGCTAATAAGAGGAATAGAGATTGGTTGTTGTTTGGGTAATTTTGACACTGACTAATGAAAGTTTAGGTAAGATAAATGAAAAAAATACTTCACAAATGGATGGATGTATTACAGAATATCTATCTGTAGATACGGTAATGGGTAATAACAAGTAAAATAATATCCTGTACAGTTCTTCAACCCCATAGAATTGTCAGGGATACCTTCCGACAAGCTGAGATTAAAATTCGGTGTGCTAAAACTATTCATACCTATCCTCGATGTACCGAGACTACGCAATGGCACACGGTTTCAAATTACACACTTAGGACCAAACGTCGTGTTAGCTACTGATATGACTGGCATAGCGAGAGGTGAGAGTGCTAAATTCTATGCATTCCGATAATACCGAAGGATTTACCATCCCAGTTCAAAAGGCAACAATTCCCTTTCAAATTAGCATTTGCCAGGCTCAGGGTCAAATACTCAAAGGGGCAGACGTACATTTGGAAAAACCATATTTTTCCCGTTGCTAACTATATGTAGCATGTTCACGTGTGTCCAGCCCACTAAACCTCTACATCGGTTCAAAAAACTTGAAACAAAAAACGTTGTATACAAAAGTGTGTTATCATATATAAACAATTTACCTAACTGTAACAGCAGACACATGTACAGTACACTCCTGTTAGTCGTCCAATTATGTATGATCAACCATCAGAATTTTTAATTTCCCCTTTCTACATATAACGAAACATTTACATTCGTGAATTAAAAAAAAGTAACAATTCAAATTCTTCGCGCGCGAAGTCGCGTTTAACAGTTGGTATATACATATAAAACAGAGATATTATAATTACCAAAGGTTGTTAAAATCCCTTAGCTTGTTTAAAAGCCTTAAAACTTTAGGGTACCTTCGTACCCTTTTCATTTGGATTTATCGACAGCAATGCTCTAAAAAAAAAGAGGTAATGTGAAATTAACACTGAATGCCTATTTAATATATCATATTGCACAAATAATTCTGAAAATAAAAATTTTTAGGTCAACAATACTCGCATTTATATCTGGATGGTAAACTGACTTTTTACCTAGAAAGATTAAAGCAATAGATTTTCCATCCATTAATTCATGACAAATTTTCTGCATACTCAATAAATTTTTTAAATTATAAAAATATATAGGTAATCTTCAAAACGAAAAATAAATTTTCAAAATGAAACACAAGCAATATATCTGAAATCAATAAGAATAGATAAAAATAATCAGTTAAATGTCTAAAACAGACATTTCAGTATGAATGAGGGTTTTTTTTGTATAAAACATACAATTTGACATTTGTTGTAAAATTTATTGACACCATATATTAAAATCCATGATATATTCAAGTGTAGCACAGCACTCCTCGGGATACACCAGATTGAAAATATAAAATGATAAAAACCATGTATGGATTGCATCGTTCAATGATATCATGGGTTCCAGAGGTGTTTTCTGCACGAAGACTGTGCACACAGGATCCAGCTGATAAGGATTTCCTGAAAAGATAAAATAAAAAATCAGACATTTTGTGGAGAAAAAAACAGTAACTAGCTAAAATATGTAACACCAAAACTTCACACTTATTATTATGTTTGAAAAAAAAGATGCACAACTTGTTGCAGGATTATGTTGCAAGATGAACACAATTATATTGAACTGTTTGCAACTGATGCAAATTTGTTCTGCATAAATATTACGAAGTGGAATCAGAAAATGAAAAATAAAAAGTTCTTGATAACACATAATCCCTTCAATATTCAAATATCTATATAAAAACTATGCATGCAAAGAGAATTAAAGCACATCACAAGCTTCATAGGTCCATCATAATCCACCCTTCCATAGTGATGCAATATCTGTTTTCAGAATTTATTACACTTCTAGCTTTCAGCTCAATTCTACAAGAAATCTAACAGTAAGGAATGAAATTAAAACCATGCAAGAACGAACAAATTCACAAAAAATCTTGACCTTTACAATTTTAATTCTGATGTTTACTATCTGCCTCTTAAGTTTGCTGAAAAGTAATTTAAACAGTAGCAAAAAACTTCATCTTATTATTAAAAATAAACATCATTAAGTGTAACGACATAAACTTAAGTGATGAACTCACCAATGCCAGCAATAAACGGAGTTACTGGAGCTTCATTCTGCACCTCATGGAGGCTCTTGTTCACCTGCAAAATAAATCCACATAAATAAAAATACTTTCATAAAAACTGGTTAAAATTTGGTTCACAAAATGTAACTGCACAGTAATAATTCATACATACATATTTACAGATATTTCTAATCTGAGAAGCTATTAAGCTACATGTAATTAAGTGAAGGTTAAATATTTTATGTCTATGACATTACAAATGTAATACCAACACTATTAATCGCATGCAATAAAATATTAGTCAGAACTTAAAGAATTACTTCGAAAGTTTTGAAGATAACATTGCAGTCCTCCTCAAAATAAGCTGCAAGTGCTGGTATATAATTTAAATGCTGATGTTGAAGCTCCAGATCAACACTCCTCAGACGCTTGGTAGCTACACTTCTCAAAAAAGAAAATACCTCAGGAATTCTGTCCCTGACTGCTTCCTCAAACTTTTCAGCTATTGGAAAACCAACCAACTTTTCTGCATGAAGGAGCATATACTTCCTCACACAGAGAAATTGCCAGTTTTCCTTAATTAGTGTCAAGGGGATTTTTTTGTTAGCATCCAGACGTTGTAATGGATATGTATTATTCATAAGGCTGTCCACAACACTTGCGTTCCTCGTCTCCATTTTCCATTCTTAAACAAGTGTTGCTCTTTTTACAATTTGGGTTTCTGGGCTTTCCCCTTCTGGAAAATTTGGTTGATAGTCAGTGCAACCATACTTAGCTGTAGCACTGACTTTCTCAGGACATTTCTGACCAGTACTTTCACTACTCAGTGACCCAATTCGGTTGATGAAACCCTCCTACAGTTTTCCACTCTTGCTATTAACTGACATAGCAAGCTGGAATGCCCCCACCAATTATAGAGCCTCCAATGCAATCGGAGAAGGAGCGAGAATAGTTCCCCACAATCTCCTTTACAATTGGCTCCAGTTGAGATTTTCGTAGGGCAGGAACAGTCTCAAACAGTTCTGCCACCGCAGGAACAGTCTCAAACAGTTCTGCCACCACAATCCTCACAATCTGTCGCCTTTCCGCAGGAGTTGGGCATTCTCCTTTTTCCAACTTGCTAATAGCACTTTTAGGAATTTTATTGTAGGGGATTTCAAAAACCGAATTTCTGCTGATCACTTGCAAAAAGTTTTCCAGTGGGGATTCCAATAGGGGCGATTCTAGTTGGTATATGTTGCTCTCTTCAGGTTTGGTAGTATTAATCTCTGCAAATATAAATACACTTATTGAAAAATATAAAGGGGTAGGGGTGGGAAAATAGACAAAGAAACTTGTATAGCTCCCCTTATTTCTTTTGGGATAAATTGAAGTCATTATTGATGATTTTATCCCATACAAAACCTATACTTCATGCGATGTAAATAAGGTGTATAATATTACAACACATTCCAGAATAAATGCAGACTGAGCTCTAAATTATCATTCACCTATGTGTTATAAAATTCTTTCCCAAAACAACTCAACTGGAAGGGAGGGGGGAGGAAATAAATCCTAGTACTGAAAAAACTGGAATTTCCTGTCACAAACAAAAAGAATAATCTCTAACATGAACATTTTTAAAAGGTTTAGAAAACAAGTTTATGAATAAAAACATTATATTAAGTTACCAGAAAAGGCCATTTCCCCCTCCCATATAAACTAAAGAGTGACAGAAATAATTTAACTTCAGCAAAGAGATACAAAAAAATTATCTTACCTGAAGAAAAAGCCTCATCGATCTCGGCTTTTAATTTTCTTGCCTGGATCGGCTTCAAAATTCCTAGGAAATCTTTTTCAGGATCCAAGTAATTCAAGTCTTCAAAACTCTCTACGCCTGCTTCGTTGACAGTTCTCAAGACACTTTCATATAAAGCATCTGGCTGGTTTGCTAAACAGTTCTTAAGAAAAGTCAGTACAGAATCCATCTATAAAGATTTTTAAACAAGGTTCCTTGTAAACACAGTGTGAAAATAATGCAATATATACAATTATCTACATCTATTTTTATTATTTTTATTATTATTTATATTATTTTTGTAGATATTTCCTGTATAGATATACATCTATACAGGAAATATCTACAAAGATTTTTTTTACAAAGATCAGTACACTTTACATTATACACAACATGGGAAAATTGATATGCATACAATTTATAAGACTAATGCTTTTGCAGTTATTTATAGTGATCATAACAATAAACTGCAAAAGCTAATTACAGCACAGAAAAAATAATGTATTCAATGATTAACACACAACGAAAGCAAAATATCCAACAAGGGAATTTATAGTTTTTTTTTCATTATTCATTTTTTGTTAAATTTTCAAATTGAACTTTTTTCATATTTTTCCCCTTCTTTATATTATTCATTTTTAAAAAAATCTAATCATAATTCTCATTTTTTTCATTTTTTAAAAATCTAATCATAATTTTCATACGGTCGAGTGAAAACTGAGACCTCGCTTCTCTCGGTCAGTTATTATGTACGCATTAAATTAATATGGCACTTCCAAGTTTATTAGGAAACTGCATTCGCAATGCCACCTTTCCCCCAGGAATGACTATGTCCAGAGATGAATAACCTCGAGTTCGAGAACTCCGTTAACCCACAGTACCATCGGCTGCGGATTAACGGAGATTAGGTTTTCATTGTACCGAATTGCAATTAGACCGAAAAATGGCAAATAGGGGAGAAATTTATAAAGTTTGAAAACTTTTGTCAAATACTCCTTTGGCCTCAAGGATATGAGAACCGAAAAGTTTCCACCCCTCAAGGGGGAGTTTCCCCCCTTATGGGAGAAAAGTGAAGTGGAGTGTTCGGCTAGTTTTTCCTAGATTTCTTCAACCCTATACATTCAATGTTAAAAATAGTACAGATGAATATTGTAGACCATAACATTCTGCGTCGAATCAGTACCAACACTATATATTTTATTGCAGTAGTACGATTTTAAACTCTTACCAAAGTTGCAATGATTTTTCAATTTTCAAAAAAAATTCATTATTCTTACAAAAGATGACGCATACAATCAAAGATTCTGTCTAAATAAAATTTTGTATGTATAAGTATTCACTTTTGTAAGCATATACATATGTCGGAGCTCCAATACCAGAGCACTAGTGTGGTGTGGAAGTTAGGAGAAAGCGTACAAGTAGTCCATTGAAATTACACCAAAAGTCGACAAATAGGAGAAAAATTTATATGTTTTGAAATTTTGGTCAAATACTCTTCGGACATCAAGCAAACGGGAACTGTGAAGTTTCCGTCCCTGAGGAGGAAGCTTTCTCAAATCCCCCCGAAACTTCGAAAAAGAGAAACCGTGAAAAGGCGATATCTTGCTTATAAAACAAGCAATAATTATGATTCTTTGTAAATATAAGTAATTAAGTTCTCTATAAATCATGACGATAGATTTAAGCTTGCATCTGGCATAATTTTGCTGCAAAAAACAACAAAAATATTTAATTTTTTCCTATAATTAATTTTAAATTGCCAATTAAATGTTTTAATGAACTATCAAAATCACGGATGTTCTTAAAAGTCTATGTGGGCCAGTCAGTGTCATTTTTTATTTATTTGCATTTCATTTTAGAAGCGAAATCCTGTAACACAGATTAAAACCCAGGCTTTTCTAACATCGAATAACATATAATTTTCTTTAAACTGAAAATTTGAAAAATAGTCAGAAATCAAGAATTAAAGAGTATCTAAAGTGAAAAAATATTTACTACAACATTTCAATACAAATTATTTCATTTGGCAATACAATTGTGATTAAAATTATTTCTGCATAGATGATGTATAATAATGTAATAGCTCCTGCTTACTTATATGATATCATTATCTTCCTCGTCTTCGACGATGCCTATTGCTTTGGCATTAATGCAGTTTTGGCCTCGGCAGTTCTTGCACTAAGTAGTACAACGCAGGTTAGCTCTAACACTTTTGCATTTTTTTCACGGCCTTTATTACATCCACAAGTAGAGACACTATTTTAGCTGGTGTCGGTCCTTTAATAGTGTATATGGGCGTCAACGACTTATTCACTAACTTCAATACCCAGCTCGATGGGTTCAAACACTGTCCTTGCCATGTTTGCACTTGATGGAATGTGCGATGGCAGTGTTGATGTACAGCTTCTGTGGTTGGAGGTAACTTGGAGAGAAGAATAGCAGAACTCGCTTGAACTACTAGTTGATTGAAACAGTCATACTTCATCTTATTCAAGCTACTTTCCTCTTTCTTCGTGTTGCTGTACAATGCGATGATGAACTCCTGCTCTTTCGATGTCAGTATACGTAGATTTAGGGTTATTAAAGATCTCAGGGAAATCTTGTATGCATTTACTGCGGTTGAACAATTGCACTGCTTGTAGTTTTCCTTTTCCATAGATCCCTGTCATGATACATAATACGTGGCTGACGTTTGTTATGTCTGTTAGGCGGCCAGACGCTGTGCATTCGGGCTATTATTCAAGGTCAATGACATGAATAATATCGCAGATATAATAAACAACTTAATAAATAAACTTTTGTTAATTTACTACTTTAACAAATGAAAAATTATTGAGAAACAACTATAATTCTGTGATGTACTTTCATTTTTTGTTCATTTTTTTATTCATAGAAATAAATTTCCAAAAGAAAAGCATGGCTAGCTCGAGGCTATATAAAATTAGAATATTTATGAAAATAATTTACTGCATTAAAAAAATTAACAATGTTAATAATTGTTTTTATAAGCTGCGTACTATCATTTTGTGTTTTGATGGTTTTCGAGGCGAGTTTGAGGGGGGTTAGGGGGGGAAGCTCCTTTCTCAGGGATGGAAACTTTATGGTTCCCATTTCATTGATGTCAAAAGAGTATTGACCAAAGTTTCAAAACTTTAACATAATTTTTTATAATTTTTTTCCTATTTGTCGTTTTTCGGTCTAATTGCAATGGACTACTTGTACGCTCTCTCCTAACTTCCACACCACACTAGCACTCTGGTATTGTTGCACCGACATATATATGTGCTTACAAAAGTGAATACTTATACATGCAAGCTTTATTTAGACAGAATCTTTGATTGTATGTGTCATCTTTTCTAAGAATAATGAATTTGTTTTTGAAAATAGAAAAATCATTGCAACTTTGGTAAGAGTTTTTAATCGTACTACTGCAATAAATATATAGTGTTGATACTCATTCGACGCAGAATTGTATGCTCTACAACATTCATCGATACAATGTTTGACATTGAATGTGTAAGAATGATTATAGGAAAACTGACCAAACACCCACTTCACTTCAGTTTCCTCCCTCTAAAGGGGGAAGCTCCCCCCGACGGGTGGAAACTTTTCGGTTCTTATATCCTTGAGGTCCAAGGAGTGTTTGACCAAAATTTAAAAACTTTATAAATTTCCCCCCTATTTTACCTAATTGCAATGGGCTAATTGGAGAGGGATGGATGAGAGGTGAAGTTTTAGAATGTCTTTTGCAAACGCGGGTTTGGTTTCAGAAGCCCCACGGTGGTCTCTCAGCTTCCGAGCTGGAGGTTTTCAGGTCCGAAACCCGAGTCCACTAAAGATACGCTGTGTATGTGGGCCTCCATTCAACAGATTTGGTTGCCGTAATGGCAGCAGGCACGGGGGCATGGGGCGGCGTTCTGTGTATGTGGGCCTGGTGCACGTTAAATCGTCGAGGGGCCAAAGGTCTTCCCGCTGGTGTGGTGCAGAAACTTGGAAATGCTGGTGCCAGCTCAGGTGCCGTTCTCATCATCTGAGATTAGTTCAAAATGACGAAGTCCGTTTCAAAATAGCACTCCTGTTGCTTCGAAACGGGACGTAAATCTAAAGTTCATTTTAGTTATGTCAACATCCCGTTTTGAAGCAGAAGAAGGGCTATATTGGTACTGACTTCGTCATTTTGAACCAAGCTCAGATGGCGAATGACATTTATTTTTCACCAACCGCGGTCCATTTCCAATACAATTTTATCGTTTCAAGTTGGCACCTTCACCATTTTATAGTTGTGGCGAAATTGGTACCCCATTGCACTATGATACTTCATGCATATTTACTCTATCATGGCATATGAAGCTTCCTGCCATACAACTTCAAGGTCAATAGTTTAAAAATGTAGCCAATAACCAACTTTCAAGGAAAAAGATTTAACTAATAATCAAACATATTCATGAATATGAATTCCTGTTTAAATTAGATTCATAACGTCATCAAGTAAATGTTCCAGACCGAACAACTAATTGTTTTAGAGTGTTTTGAATAAGACTCATGCAGTGAAACATCTTGAACAAATAGAACTGCTCGAACTGTTTTTATCTTTATGTTTTTGTTTTGATAGTTTTAAGTTATTTTTATTAATTTTGTATTGATATTTCTCATTTTTAATTTCGTACATTTCGGGAAAATGTAAATTGTTTTGTAAATTTTGTTTTTCAGTAAATTGGCTAGAGCCTTTAGTCGTGGGGGGTGTCGGCTCTGGTGTTCATGCTTTGTCCATCTTGTGCCCATTTAAAACCGATGAGGTGACTCTAGTAGTCATAGATATCGGGGGTTCAAGGTGGAGTTAGGTCAGATGATGAGTGACGCTTGAACTGGCACTCCCCTCTCCAAACTTTTGAACCAAACAGGCGGAGGAGAGTTTGACCAACTACAACTGATTTAACGTGTAACAGGCCCACATACACGGGGAAACTTCAGTGGAATCGGGTTTCGAACCTAGAATACCCCGTTTCCAAACCCGAGACCTTACCATTAGAGAAACCGCGGACTCCAAGGAACGCTTAAAATATTCTAGGATATGCTAGGATATTGAAGTAGCGATTGAAAGTTTCTTTATCTCTTTGGAGAATTTAATCGTTCGTTTACGTTTGTTCATCGTTTGTTTACGTTTTTGTTACGTTTGTTCTCTTTACTAGAAATCGCTTAATGGTGTTTTATCCGCTCCGTCGATATTCTTACGAAGCCTCACTGACTCTTCGAACGCAATGCACGACTTCTCAGAAAAGAAGTGGAAAGCGTAATGTTTGTCCAGAATCTTTTCCTGGACAGTTATTAAGAGTTCCATCTTCGTTCTGTGTCTGATGAGTCTGATCTATCAGACAGCGGAATTCTACAGAATCTACATCACATACCCGACAACTATTAGTACCGAAGTTATAAGCGACGAACCTTTTATACTACCTGCTGTGACATTTTGCTACAAGAACACGTAAGTACTTGTAGCAAAGGTACTTGTACTAGTACTTGTACAGGAAACTGTTTCCTTACAACTGAATATGGGCTTTTAAGCGGTTTTACTGTTCGTACAACTTGTTCTATTGCTGTCCAACTTGTGTTGTCTTTGTGACGTACTTCTCTTCTTTTTTCTTTCCCAACAAATTCTTCTGGCAAAAGCATCCATATTCTTCTGACGCTGGATTCGGTTTTGTCAACATATTTCAAAATTCCGACAGCACCATTGACAAGATCGTCTCCCACGTTCACATTAACAGTTATCATATATTTGACATTTAAACTTAAGTTTAGATTGTAAGGCTGTCCTTGACATTCCCGGGCAGTGGCATCTCCGGAAGCTTTCAAGAAGCGGTTCTTTACATTGTCATTTGGTTGGCCTGTTACTTTGTCAATGGCTTCTGCTGTAATTTTCTTGTTATCTAGCTGTATAATTTTATCATTGAAGGCATCGACTTTGGCATTGCTTCTGAAAAGACGAATTGCTTTGCGTGGTATGGCTGATGCATCGACTTCGCGATCCTTAAAAAGCTTTATTTCTGTTTCATTCAGAACTCCCTTGGCCAAATTGTTGAGGGCCATAGCGAATTTCTGATCGTCTTTCTGTCGCATTATTTCTGTTAGATAATAGCTGTGGAATACCTCCCAAAGAGGATTTCCACAAAAGTCGGCATAGACATTATTTGAATTCCGCTGGAATATATACCGATCGCCCACTGGCGGCAACTGATTAAAGTCACCGAAAAAGATAAGGGACATGCCAGCAAACGGCTGTGAGGTCTGAAAAATTTGTTTTAGACGCAGATCTACTTGTTGGATCATTCGCGAACCCACCATTGATGTCTCATCTATTATAATAAGACGAGTATCTCGCATCTTCGACAACAGAGTATTTCGCGTGGCGTTGCTGAGGGATTTTAAATCAATAGAGCATTGATGAACTGGCAGAACAAATCCTGAATGTAATGTTGTTCCTTTAATTCCGTATGCCGCTTTTCCTGTCGGCGCACAAAGTAACACTTTAATAGAATCAAGTTGAGCTGTACTCATATTCAGGTGGCATAGAATTGTTTGAGTGAGAGCATTAATCAACCTTGATCCTCCAACTCCTGCACCACCAAGCATACAATAGTAAAGTGGTAGTTTCTCTACTTTGAAGCAGTGAAGAACATGTAGCAAGAACTCACGCTGCTTTAAGTTCATGGTGCTGATGATCGCAGAATATTCATCGTTACTGATCATTCTCAGTATCGGTAAGACGATGTCGTCTGCACGATTGGGATCATCTTCTGTAGGTACCAACATATCAATATATTTATCACACGCAGCAGCAATTTGTGAATCCAGTTCCGCAAACACCCTTAGGTTTTCAGCTGTTTGATATCCGTCATCCGTGGCCCCACTTATTTGCATTTTTTCCGCATCATTCAAGACGTTTAAAATGTCTTCGTTGTGGACGTACTTGGCGCGATTCTCTCTGAGAAGATCCAAGTTTTCTTTAAATGTGCCTACCCTAAAATCGACGTTTTTATGAAAATTTTCGAAATTTTTTTTTATTACTTTGTATTAAAGTCCATACATTTAGGATTCCAAAAATGGTTTACTTTAGTTTCTCCGATAGTTAGAAGCAAAGTTATTGCCTAAGTTATGAACTAGAAGTGAAATTTTCGAAACCGAAACTAAACCATAGAAATGCAAAAAACTAATCTAAACAGCTATTTCTTTACTCTTAGACAATGTAAATGTACAATTTACTTTTTAAATATAGAATTAAGTTTTATTTAATTTTTTATTATTGTTCTAGGCGTATCTGGCAACTGTTTCTCTAGTTACGGGATATTTTACGTAAAGAAAATTTCGCTCACTCCAAACACTGTTATTGGGTAGTAAAATAGCAGTTTAATTATTCAATTCAGGCAATATAAGGCTGATGACTGTATTTAACCATCTTAATGTCAAACTTGAACCAGAAATTATTTAAAAAAACTACATAGAAATTGATATTGAGAGAATTAAGAAATCGAAGCGACAAGTCGAGCCAAAAACAAAATTATCAAGAAAAAAATGTAAAGTTAATTTTTAATTAATTTTGATTTAAATTTAAGTCAAAGAAGGCTTAACTTACAAATATTGTGAATTTTAAGTTGTTAAAATATGTATATAACTTTTTGTGCGACTTTAAAATCTTCATTTGCGTTTTCTGGAAAATAGCCATTTTCATTTTTTTGGATTACGAAAAATCTCATTTCTTAAAACGTTTTTAAGATATTCAAATAAAATTTAATCACAGTGTTCTATACATCTCTAGGTATGTTATGAACCTCAAGTATAGCTTAAAAAGCATAATTATTTATTTTAGAGCTGTTTTTATTTGAAAAAGTGATAGTTTTTTTTGTAAAAAGCTGTTGCGTACACAAACTTTGGTACATCTCGGTAACTTTAAGAGGTACACTAAATATTCTGCTTCATAACACAGGTAAATGTATAGCAAATATATTATTGAAAGAAAAAGGGAAATACATGCATTAGAATTTGTTATAGGAAGTTTGGCGTAAACGTCAATTTTTACTAAATTTTGACCAAAAATGGCCTAAATTTGGAAAATAAAAAATTTGTTCATTAAAATGGCATTTTAATTAACAGTTTTATACACCATTATAACTGAAAACATAAGTGTTGAATAAAAATTTCCTTTTTTTCAAAAAAGTGCTCCAAAGGTAGGCACATACCTTAAAGGTATAGTCAACCGACTCCATCATGCGAACTTCATCACGCCAAGGCAAAAATAGCATGACATTTTCTCTAACATATTCTTCATAGTGTTCATCATAATTGACAAATCTTATGATTTTTGTGTTACCTCTTTTCCTAACATAACCGGACTTGTCAATCAACTCAAGATAAGTGTTTTGGACTTCATCAATTTCATCATCAGAGTTAACATCGAAGCTATCATTCCGGTCTTCCTTTCTAGCTCCAGGTCTTTTCAAAATTTTAGAAAATTCATACCAAGCCACAAAATCAGCTAAACATAAGTTTTCTAGAACCGTAGGACGCATGGGGCAATAGTCATCAATTATATTCTTCACGCAGATGTCTGTTGACATCGGAGGCAACTTTTCCAGTTCTTTTTTACTTTTCATGACAGCCACACGTTTCAATGGTGCGTTTGAATTGATGAAAGTACATTGCCGGGAGCAATTTGAAAGAGGCAAAGATAGGATATAATAAACTGCGTCTTGAGCACTAAACTCGCTTGCGTTGAGAAAATTATTCCCCAACATTCGTAATTGATCTTTAATCGAACGATTGCCTTGACGTATCTCAGAAGCTGCTTCCCGTAACAGTTTGGACATACCACTATTTGATTTGTTTAGGTAATTAAGTACGTATGCTGTACACGCGTACATGTCAGTGATGAACTGCAAGTCCATGTTGGCTTCATGCAGCATGAGCAATTCAGAATTATAAAAGTTGATCATACACTCATGTGGAGATCGCTTGAGACCCGCTTTAGTCCACTTCGAATTATATTTACATATTCATAATATGTCACATTGAATTCCAGCAAGAGCTGATCTAAGGTGACAATTTCCTGCCTTTTCTGGATCCAAAAGAGTTTTTGCTGAATTTCATTTCTTTTGTTTTTCATTCATTTTTTTCAGGAACATCGTCCGAAAGAGGAGACAATATAGTTGTTTCTGAAACTGAAAAAATGGTATGCCAAATCCACATTTTTTTTCCTCTCTTTTTTTCTGCCCCTTGCGGCACGTAAAAGTATGTTTGTGGGTCTGCAATTGAACATGGCTTGTTGGAAGCAGACTTGAGCAAGATACATATTTATCGATGAATTCTTTTACATCTTAATTTTGGCTATCCTCTTTGAATATAGGGGCATTTTTTAGCCACAGCAAGCAATGTAAATGGGGGCTTCCCCTTTGCTGGAATTCCGTTCGAACGTAAAAATCTACCAGCTCGTTTTCTCTAAAAATGCTGTTTTTGTGTTTAAGTAAATTAAATAGCCGCCGCATGCGATATTCGAAGTAACGAGCCACTGTAACAGGGTCAGTTTTTACTAGGCGTACTCTCTCTGTGTAAGAGATTAAATTAGCGTTCTCCTCGGTAATGATTTCACCATCAACCACTCTTTTTAAAATTACGATTAACTCTAACCAACGCGTTTATGCCGGAGACATAGTCAAAAAGAATGTGGGTCGGCCAGTTTGCCTAAGCATTGCAAAAAGCTCTCTTCTTCAGCTCCCAAAATGCAAGAGCCCCTCTGTCTGATGCAAAGGCCCGAAAACCAATGTCGTGCATTTCAAGTTCTTTTAAGGTAGCTTCATTCAAAGCATCCTGGGCATTCAATTTCTTTTTTTATTTTGATTTTCGCAAACAAAAAAGAAATACTGCTAGATACTTTAGAATTCCTCAGTTTCAGTGCCGAAAAGAAGAGCTTTGCAATTTTTGCGCACCGTCGGTCGTCTCGCATGATTTCTGATTTCACCCAGTCCTGGTAAGACATTCCCCTGGTTGCTTTATTAATTCTCCAGCGTAGATCTTTACAAAACTTTGCGCCTCCACGTATTCTGCAAACAATGAGTCCGGCTTATTGCCCTCTCCAGGTGCAAAGACAATGGCATTGGTTAGCATAGTTATATCATCAGCAACGTTGACAGGTTCCGTTTCTTCTTCCTCCTCCATTTCTTCATTGTGATTCGCTGGAGCTTGGGTGAAATCATCGTCGACATGAGCAAAACTTTCAGCCAAGACTTCATCAATCACAGGGCATTGGGATGTTTTTAATACTCCGTTGTTCATAGTTGCTTGAGAGGACAACTCAATGTCAAAGTACTTATACAGAGGCGAGTTACGCAAGTTTTCGGCGGCTGCTTTTATGACATGTGGGCAAACTTTCTCTAATGCAACATTGGTTTTATGAATTTTCTTTCGTAGAAATGCAACAGGAAGTACTAATGTATCGTCTGCATTGCGAGTCAATACATTTGCAGATGTGGAGACGTTTGTTGGAACATTTATTGCTCTTCCTTTCACTAAATATTTTTGATCAGAAATGGCGGCTCTAATTGTCATAAATGGAATTCTAGGGCATACGAATCTTTCTTCCAAATCTGTCAGGCTTTTTATAGCATCCGGGACGTTTGGAAATTTTAGTCTCTCCCTTGCTAGAGAATATTTTGGTAAGATTTTTTGTTTTATATAGTTGTTGCAATTGCTACATAAGCAGACTTGATCTCTCTCCACACAACCGCACGCTTCCACCAAAGCTTTAACGTTAAGATTGCCAATATTAACCCATTCGAAACCACAAACGATTGCAACTATGACAAGTATGGGATAGACCTTCCTTCTCTTTTATGAAATTCTCAAATAGCTTTTTCCTAAACTTTTTATCTCTTTTTTCTTCTCGTTGCAATTTTGAAGATAAGACTCTAGAGATATGGATAATATGACCAGCTGGGTCAAGTAAACGTCTCCTTTGATTGTTAAGTAGAAGTTGACAGTGTTTGCGTCGGCTTACAGGATCAAGTAGCCGTTTCTTTTGGCCATCTTGCAGTCTTTTGATATGCACAGCTCTTTTACTCGGAATAGACAAACGCTTATGTTGTCCCTCTTGCAGCCTTTTGCGATGCACAGACCTTTTACTCGGACTAGACAAACGCTTATTTTGTCCCTCTTGTAGCTTTTTGAGATAAATTACTAGCTTATTGGGACTAGATAAGCGTCCACTCTTTGCTTCTTGCAATCGCTGACAGTGTACAACACGCTTCTGTGGATTGGATAAACGTATACGCTTTGCTTCCTTAAGTTTCTCAAGATGCTGGGCTCGTTTACTTGGATTAGATAAACGTATACGTTGTGCTTCCTTAAGTTTGTCAAGATGCAGTGCTCGTTTTTTGTGACTCGATAGACGCCTGCGCTGTGCAGTTTTCAGTCTTTCATTGTGTTCTTCCCGCCTTTGTGACTCTGACAGCCGCTTGTTTTGTGACGACAGATTTCTTTAATTGTGAAGCAATCTATTTTCTAGTTTGCTCAGATAATTCTTCTGTCTCAGAAGATTAGCATTTTTATTCATCAAATGCGAGTGTTCTTTAATGTAATCTAACAATATCTGTGCATCTCCTTTCTTATTGCGAAGGCTCCGCATGGCATCTCTTCGAAGATTCTGCTGTTGCTGAGCACTTTTACGCTTCAATTTTGGCATTTTTAATCTGTAAGAATAAGAACCCTTTCTTCCTAAGGAAAGAAAACTTAATTCAATTAATAAGCAGAATTTTATAAATTAAATTTTAAAAATTATAAAGGAAATGTATTAGGGCATTTCATTTTTACTGCATCGTCGCTGGCGCCGATGAAGATGTAAAGCTATATTACATTAGTAATTGAAAATCATTTTATCGATAACAGTTATCATGTTATGTTTATTTTTCATTTTGTATTTTATATGTGCTAAATTTTTCATTATTTTTAAAAGTTTTAATTCAGAATATAGGTTATGGTAATTTCGTTTTCGTACAAATGATGAAATAATTCGATGAGCTCAGGATGCAATAAGTGTGTTTCTCGAACAAGTCTGAGTTATTTATTACAGTTTTAGTGATTTTTGCATATATATAGAGAGGTAAATATTAAACAGAGGGATTGTTGCATTTAACTAACTATGTTTAGAAAGCGAGGATGTTGTTAAGAGCTCTTTGTTTTCAAAGAGTGCTTTCTTCTTTCTTATATGTTGAAGACTGTATGACGTGAGTAACTGCTAATGAAGTTATTGAACATTATTATCATGTTATGTTTATTTTACACAATAGATTACAAGAGATAAATTTTGTTTTTCATTATTTTAGCTAAATTATGCAAACAAATTAGTTAATGGCAAAACTAATTGATAACAAAATTACACTTTTAAATTTATGTTAAGACTAGAGAACACACTACTGAGTCATCGACAACAGTTAACTCTTTGGCGATTCGTTAAGATGGCCGCTATCTATACTAACAGGTATGCATTACAGTTCTCAGTAATGAAGGTATAGTTATGTCATAATTAAAATCTAAACTGAGAGAAACATAAGAGCGCTTTCCTGTCCAGTCACCAAGCTGACAACACTTCGTTTCTTTAGCCCACAATTTCGATTGTCGGCATTGTTAATTAGTCCATTATCACTTGTAAAAATTCAAGCTTGGCAAACAATTAGTGACATCACTGTGTTTTCCAGGCTAATCCTGAATCGATTTCAGCAGGTGATTTGCAAATGAATTGTCCGTTTGTAATTCAGTCTTCATAACTTTATTAACTGAAGCTTCATCACATGTATTAAATTTAACAAATTCGCAACGATATGAAATAGTAAATAAAATGCTGTCACACAGTAAGGCTTATTATAAGGAGAAAGAATTATTTTCCCAATTTCGAAATTCATTTAACTATATTAAATACGAATATTTAACAAGTTCATAGAATGTATTTGAATTTACAAATTCATAACGACATGAAATAGTAAATAAAATGCTGTGACACGGGATAATGAGAAAGAATTTTTTTTTTTTTGCAATTTTGAAATTAAGATATTTGAATATTTCATAAGAAATAGCACTTACCTGATTTAAAACTGTATCTAAAACACTTAAATCAATTACATCTCTTTGACGGAAATTATCAAGACATTATCCAATATTCGCCTAAATCTAATAATTTATTTTCATCTGGTATCATGCCATGATCGAAACAAACTATTTAAAAAAAATTAAAACGAGAATATCAAATAAAACAAACGATTTTTAATAAAATATTATTTTTGACAAAATCCTTTTATCGTCTGAAATGTTTTTTTAATTAAAATGAGAATGTCAGTTGAGACAAACGATTTTTTATTTAAAATAAAAATATCAATTGAACCAAACGAATTTTAATAAAATATTATTATACACAAATTCCTTTTAGCGTGTGAAATGTTAATTAATTAAAAGTGTAATTTAAAATGAAAATATTAATAGAACCAAACGATTTTTAAATACCTTCCAAAGCCAGTTTTCGTCTTAAGTTATTAATATTTTTTTAAAGAATGGAATAAAATTTAATTAATCTTTTTGACGTTTCTGCTTTATTTACATAAATTAGCACTCGACGGAGTTCCGCTATAAAATCTTTCTATCACCTGCCTCTTTATTTTTAATTAAAATGAGAAAATCTATTGCTCAAGGGATTTTCAAATCTCCAAGCCCTCAAAAAATTACTGACGATTTTTTAAAAAATTGTAGGAAGCTCATTTTTAATCATAAATTAGTAATAATATTAAATAATGATACAAAATTCAATTAAACATTCTGAGTGGTAGATTAAATTTATTATTACGTGTGTTTGAAACAGAACACATTAACATAATTCTGGACGAATGCTAAAAGAAAATTTTAAAAGTAGACGATAATAATTTATATTGACCAACTATTGATTTGATTTATTTTCATGCTTTAAATTAATGAACAATTAACTAGTTAATTTAAGTGTTTCAAAATATACATTAAAATCTTTCTTTTACACTACTAATTGTTAACAAAATTTGCAATACCTATGTAAACCAATAATTAATAATTTATGGAGAAAATTAGCTATCGGTTGTTTCTAAAAATCGTCTGGTTCAATTCATATTCTCATTTTAATTAAAAACGTTTCAGATCAGAATAGAGGAATTTCTGTATTATAATTTGTATACAATAATAGTTTTTTTATTAAAAATATTAGACATGAAAGCATTTTAATCCGGAGCGAAGTCCGGTATATCGGCTTGTTAACCGTATACAACGTGGAAGTGATTGCAATGCGGCTGAAAGGAGCTTTTCAACAAGGTGTCACATGCGTAGGTTAAAACGCACTCTAGGTTTGGGGGGGAGAGTGTAAAAATCACTTTTTAGCTCATAACTTCTAAGCAATTCTAGCTGTCAAAAAACTTACAATATAACAGTATTTTTTTATGAAAACGTGATAATTTGCTTAAATGAAATTTTCTTTCTATCTTCAATCGTAACGGATTTATGGAGAAATTATAAGGTGGGGGGTGGAATGGAAATGGCTTTTCAGCTCATAAATTCTTAGCAATTTTAGCTATCAAAAAACATTCAAAGTAAAAGTTGTTCGTTATGATAAGGTGATAATTCACCTAATTGAAATTTTTTGCCTATCTTCAGTCGTAACAAACCTATGAGGAAATGATAAGTTGAGGGGAGGAATTAAAAATGGCTTTTTAGTTCATAACTTCTAAGCAATGGTAGTTATCAAAAAAGTTTCAGTACAAAGGTTGTTTGTTATGATGAGGCAGTAATTAGTCTAATTTAAATTTTTCTTCTATATTCAATTGTAAGGGAATTATTTGGAAATGAAGTTTAAAACCCCCCTGGATAGCCCATCTACGAACTCGGCCGAGATTTTCATCGTCCTTACAACATATCCCACTCCTGTTAAAATTAAATCAAAATTACTCCAGTTATCGTGTTCACAATATAACAAGGGAAAAGGCGTTATACATATACATTTACTCATAATAATGCGGAAAAGAACATTTCGCCCTCTATTTTCATAAGGATTAGAGCAACAAGAATGCAAGCGGGTGGAAAAGACTGCAAATGACCAGAGCGTTCCAACAAGGGGTAACATGCATAGGATGAAATGTACATTAAGATGGAGGTGAGGTCTGGAAGGGGAGGAAAAGCACTTTTCAGCTCGTAACGTCTAAGCAATTGCAGCTATCGAAAAAGTGCAAATGCAAAAATTGTTTGTTATGATAAGGCTATAATTCGCCTAATTTGAATTTTTATTCTATTTTTAATTGTAAAGGAATTATGGGAAAATGAAAATTTCCACCCCCACCATTTCCACCCCCTTTGAGCTGGATAGCCCATCTACGAACTCGGCCGAGATTTTCACCGTTCTTACAACATATCCCACTCCTGTTAAAATGAAATTAAAATTACTCCAGTTATCGTGTTCACAAGATAACATGGGTAAAAGCGTTATACATACATATATATATATATATATATATATATATATATAAACTTTTTAACGTAGGGTGGTTTTGGGTTCTAGGGGTCATGATCCATGAAGATCTACAGACATTTTCCGAAAGTCGCGTCATGAGAACCATTGCAATAGGTAGATTTCCTATAAGGAATCTACCTAAAAGTCAACCCAAAACCACACTCAAAACAGACACAGACAAATTAAAACGAACACACAAACAAACAAACTCTACATCAAAAAGGAATTATTAAAACCATTATAAAAATCCCAATAGCTAAAATTTAATTTCAAATGTTTAAAATCTCAGAATGACAAGGCCATGAAATCGAACAAGGCCATACAAACTCTCCCCAAAATGACCAAATCAAAGCATACTATTAAAATGAAAATAATTAAAATCAATTATATATACAATATATATTCAATTAAACACAAAATCCCACAAACTATGTTATTAAAAATATAAAAAAATTAAAAAGGGGTAGACCCGCTATACCTTACTCAAGCGATCACAAATCGCTCTACTAAATTTAAAACAATTCACAAGTTTTTCGTGATTAGCCGCAGTCGACATTACATTTTTAAGCCACAAACTCTTGGCTTCACAAGAGGGTTTCTTTAGGCGATGATCCCGCGTCATTAAACAGTCAAAAAGATAATGGGCAGGATCTCCAAGTGACCTGTATTCGCAAAGTGGGGACGATAAAATTTTGAATCTGCTGAGGTAGCTGGGAAATAGTCCATGTCCCGTTAAAAAATATATCAAATATTTACTTTTAATTAGAGTTTTTGTATCCACGCGAGGAACAAAACCCCTGATCCGGTTTCCAAAAGCTGTTTCATATGCTCCATAATAAATTTGCCAATGTCCGTACTCGTGCGGCAGAGTTGAGTTGTTTTCCGCCTGCTTTCGAGTAGAGTTCAGTTAAGTTGTTTTCCTCCTGCTTTCGAGTTGAGTTGTTTTCCTCCTGATTTCGAGTTGAGTTTAGTTGTTTTCCTCCTGCTTTCGATTTTTTAGTTGTTATGTGCTGATGTGAACTGAAGTGAGTAGAGGAGTTATGACGTCATCTTTCCAACTTAGAGATTTTCATCATTTCTCGAGTTATCTGGAAAATCAGTTAATCACATCAATTAGGCATTTAAATTAGTGTAATTATTAATTTCAATTAGTATAATTATTAATTTAAATTATTGATTACAATTAAGTTAATTTGTAAATCAACTTACCTGAACAATATCGCTGCAGATTTTGACAAATCTTCAAATCATCCTGGCCGGGATACGAACCCGGGACCTTAGTGTTCGCAGACAGACATGCTACAACTGGACCATCCTAGAGCACGCACTTCAGCCTAAAAATAATCTATTTCAGTTTTGTGTTTCAAAGTAGTAGAGTTTAGTTGTTTAATGCTGTGGGGATCATTCGAACTGAAATGAAACTACGTATTCAGAAGAAGGGAAGTGAAGAGGAGACTATGACGTCATTGGCTGGAAACTTATCTTTTTGTGAGTGGCAACAGGTTAGATGTCAGAACGTGTTGGTGCAGACGTGGCAAGATTGCATGACGTCACGGAGAGTTTAGTAGAATACCTTCTGCTGGCTGTTCGGGTATTGGTCGATGATATGACGTAAAACCTTCCAGAGTTTTCTCATTGGCTGTTTCAGAGAAGTAAAGTGAAGTAAAGGCTCTCCTTTGGGTTACTCATGCTGTACCGTCTGCAATTTCATTTTGGATCTTTGTCCGTGCTGCGGTGCGTTAGCTTCATTTGTGTGCTCTATTGCTGAAATTATCTGAATTTATTTTTAAAGATACCATTCTCTAAAGTTAGTGGAAGTTCCAAACGCAAAAGTGAAAAACACGGACAAGCGGCTAAAAAACTGTGTAGTAATGAACTAACGGAACAAGAAATTTCTTTAAGTTCCCTGCCAAAAAATATGGTTCATCTTGGGGACGGCTTGTTCGTTGCGGTGAATACGTTTCAGAAGCAAACTCGAGTGCACATTAGAGTGTATAAAACAGATGATAACGGATTCCTCCATCCAACGAAAGAGGGAGTATCTCTGAAGTGTGGAGTTCTGTCCTGTCTTCACTTCGTACTTTTCCTGCCCTTACGGAACCCGATGCCGTGACTGTGTGAAGATGTATGCATTTTCAATCAGACTGGGAACTCTCAAATGTGTGTTTGTTTTTCAGAGAAAGGACAATTCATTTCATCTGGTACCAGAGAGGGTAATCCTAAGAGGAGTTCAAATTGAACGGTTGTGGGATTCCTACAACCGAATTTTTGCTTGTGTCAAGTCTAGTTTGCTAGCATACACACTTAAAGAACGAGTGATTTTTGAAATTCGCAAGTATCCAGTTGACGAAAATTTGGACGGCTGGGATGCTGATACTCCTCAAGGTTTTGAAGAGCTGAAGGATTCTTTATGTAAGTGTTTGTTGGACTTTATTTCTCGAAAGATATCTGTGCTTTCAAAAAGTGAACGTATTGACTGTAAGCAAGGGTTCCTTTTTAATATGGATGTTCATGACTGTGTCTCATTTAGTAAGAAACAGAATTTTGATGCTTATTTTGAAAAGGCACTTTATAATGTTGAATGGGATGTGTTAGCTGCTAAGTTTGTAAAATTGAACATTAATCGGCCATTTCTGCGATGGTTTCAAGATGATTTGTTTACTGAAACGGCTACTGTGAAATTCTTTTCGAAAATTGAAGAAATGTATTTAAATGAAACTCCTGATGTAACATTAACATGCTTTGATTTATAATAAAATTGTTTATTTTACCTTATTTGTGTTTTTTCTTGTTTGTTTTCTTAGATTTCATACAAGTGTATATAAAGCTTACTGTAAATATTATTTTCTCTCATTTGTTATCTGGATGTCTGTTTCTGCATGTTTGTTCTCATGTTAGCTTAATTAAAAAAAACTAAATAATTTAAAATCAATGGCAGATAAATCTCTTGAAAAGTTTTATAAAAATCTTGAAGAGCCAGCTAGTTTTTCAGGTACTAATGCTTTAGGCAGAGCCGTAGGAAATAAAGTTAAGACTAAGCACATAAAGAAATGGCTAGAAAGTAAAGATTCTTACACACTACATAGATCTGTAAGACGAAATTTTAAAAGAAATCGTGTCATAGTAGGTGGAATAGATGAACAGTTTCAGGCTGATTTGTTAGATATGCAGTTTGCAAGCAAATTTAATAATGGATATAAGCATTTATTGACATGTATAGACGTGTTTTCCAAGTTTGCCTGGGCAATACACCTCAAAGATAAGACTGGTCAAAGTATTTTATACGGGTTTAAGAAAATTTTCAAAGAACGTAAACCGCAAGTACTTCAAACGGATAAAGGAACGGAATTCAAAATCAAGTTGGTCCAAAATTATTTAAAGAAAATGAAGGTTCACTTCTTTACAACGAATAACGAAACTAAAGCTAGTGTCGTTGAACGTTTTCATAGAACTCTTATGTCAAAATTGACGAGATATTTTACAGAATATAATACTCGAAAGTATATTGATGTGATTAAAGAATTAATATTTAGCTATAATCACTCGTGGCATCAAAGTATCAAAATGGAACCCTCTTCCGTAAATATTGATAATCAAGCAAAAGTATGGCAAAATTTATATGGTGATTTTTCTGAACAGAAATCAGAAAAAGCTTCTTTTGAAGTAGGCGACACGGTGCGTATTAGTAAGTGGAAAGGAAGGTTTGAAAAAGAATATGAAAATAATTGGTCTAGAGAAATGTTTACTGTGCATCAGATTGTTCCTAGAATTCCAACTGTTTATAAGTTACAGGACTTTAACAATAATGTTATCGGAGTTACATTTTATGAGACAGAAATGCAGAAGGTTGTAGATTCGGGGTATTATTCAGTGGAAAGAGTGATTAAAAAAAGGAAAAGAAAAGGAAAATTGGAATATTTTGTAAAATTTCAAGGTTACCTGGATGAGTTTAACTCGTGGGTGAGTGAGGTGAAAATGCTATAAATAGAGTGTACAAAAAAACCAATTTTTATCAAACAAGATGTCATTCTATCTGACGCTTCCCTCTGATAGCTCTCTACATTATTTTCCCAATAATAAAATTTCAAGTTTCGTGATTCAATTGCCTTCTCCTATATTATTAGAAGGAAGGTGGGAAGTCGGATTGGCCGAGATCATTTACCCGCATACCTGGTATAATGTAAATGAAAAGAATAATATCTTTGGCTTTGATTTGGGAGATGGAAAATTAATTACCAGAAGGATTCCACCAGGTTCCTATGAAATTGTCCCCGACATTTTAAAAGCCATGGTGCTACCTTCGCACGAAGGAAAGATCACTTTTAAATTTAATGCTAACAATAAACGAGTGAAAATAAAAACAGAAAAGAATACAAAAGTTGTTTTACAAGGAGGGCTGTGCGATCTCTTAGGCTTTCATCCGCATGTTGTTGAAGGGGTTGAGGAAAGTTCATTTGTAGCTGACCCACAGTCAGAATTCCCCGTCTTTTATGTGTATAGCGATATTGTTCAACCTGTTGTTGTAGGTCATGTTGAAGCACCCCTTTTAAGAGTTGTAAGAATTTCAGGAAAAGACGGTGATGTGGTTAGCGCTCATTATGACCGTCCTCATTACGTACCCGTCATCCGACAATCCTTTCAAACTATAGAAATAGAACTGCGCCTTAACTCAGGTTCTTTAGTTCCATTTGAAAGAGGAAAAGTGATTATCGTCTTATATTTTCGAATGCGACAAATCCTATAAATAGGCAAGGATTCTGACGATAAGTATTCATTTTTTCCGTTTTTTCAGTTAAGAAAAATGAGTTGCGTTACAAAAGTCCCGTATGCTTGTTCCACCACAAAATTTCAGGAACATTATACAAATCATAAAGGTTCTGGAATTCCATATTACGAAGGCGTATCCTTTCAAAAAGGGTATGGATTAGGTGGAATATTTCGTCGTTTATTTTGCGCAGCATTACCATTTCTGGTGAAAGGAGGAAAGGCCCTCGGAAAGGAAGCTCTCATCACTGGAACGAATGTAATCAGCGATGTTGTTTCTGGAGAAGATATCAAAAATGCCGCCAAGAGAAGAAGTAAAGAAGCAGGAAAAAATCTGGCTCGTAAAGCTATTGGTCATGTACAATCGATGATGGGGAAGAGAAAATATAAAAGGAAGCGAAAGGAACAGAAAAGAATCAATTCATCGAAAAAGCGGAAGACGAGAGGTCGAGATATTTTTGATGCGTAATGGCATACATTTTGAAAGGTTCTCCAGAATGTGTAAAGTCGGAATTGGAACTTTTTCACCTACCTCCAACACAAACGGCTATAGAAAACGGACAATGGATTGAATTTCATCCTTTGTCCAATGTATTCGATGGAGGGCCTGTTGAATTTCATATTGCTGGTAGTGGAGATGAATATTTGGATTTGAGCCAAACCCAACTTTACGTACAAGCAAACATTTTGAAAGCAGATGGTTCACCTATTTTAAAAGAAATTAAAACTGGAGACAATGCTTCACCCGAAACTAAGATTGGGCCTGTTAATTTATTTCTGCATTCACTCTTCAGACAAGTAGATGTTTCATTAAATGATCGTCTTGTGTCTAACTCGAGCAATACGTATCCTTATCGATCTTTTATTGAGACATTATTGAACCATGGTTTTGATAGCAAGACCTCTCAGCTTACCTCTGAAATGTTTTACAAAGGCAGTGACAATGGACTTGAAAAACGATCTAAGTTTTTTGAATCAAGTGCTACGGTGGATATGATTGGAGGTTTACACAGTGATTTGTTTCATCAAGAAAGATTACTACTAAATTTGGTGGATCTGAAAATTAAACTGATTCGAAGTAAACCCGAATTTTGTTTGCAAGGTGAAGAAGGGCACAAAGTTGTTTTGGAAAAATCAGCTTGTTTGTCCGAAAAGTACGCGTTAGTCCTGGCGTTATTTTAGGACACGTGAAAGCTTTGGAGAAAGAAACTGCTAAGTATCCAATTAACAGAGTACTTTGCAAAGTATATTCCGTTCCCCAAGGAAGCATGTCAATGGTACAAGACAATATTTTTGTTGGACAGATGCCAAAAAGAATTATTGTAGAATGCGTTGAGAATGATGCTTTTCACGGGACATTACAAAAATCACCATACGATTTTAAACATTTTGATATGAATTTTATTGGAGTTTATGTAGATGGACAGTCAGTACCACATAATCCATTAGAACTGAATTTTGATAAGAATAATTACATCAAAGCTTATTATAGTCTGTTTTCAGGAACCGATAAATTTGGCCAAGATCAAGGATTATTCATTTCAAGAGAAGAATATATAAATGGGAACACATTATTTGCTTTTAACTTATCACCTGATCTTTGTAACGGAGAACATTTAAATCTGATTAAACATAGCAATTTGAGACTGGAAATAAAATTTACAAAAGCTTTACCTCAAACTATCTGCGTGTTGATTTACGCCGAGTTCGACAACGTTATAGAAATAAATAAAACGAGGAATATTTTATACGACTTTGGAAATTGATATGGATGGATATCAGATACATTTTATTTTATCAAGAGACCCTAATACTTCACCTTTTTTCCGTGGCGTTTTTGCATCCGACACTATCCCGATGTTGAAAGAAAAATTCCAAGAGTTCATTTTGAACTATTCTTCTGTGTACTGGAATTCGACAACCCTACAAAGTCTTACTTCCAACGTGTGTGGAGCCTATTGTATTTACTTTATCTTAAAACGATGTCAAGGACATTCTTTGTATTCTATTGTAAGGAATTTTATTCACTGTCAGAAAAATGACTTTCGAATGTACCAATTCGTTAAAAAACGTTATGGTGTAAGAATGATTTTTAAACAATAAACAAATTTATTTATATTTGTGTGTGTGTGTTTTTAGTATAAATATAACCACGCTTGAAAATGTTCAGTCACTGATCATGAATTCAATACATCTGCGACACCCTTGCACCGCTCTGGTGGGAGGAGCAACAGGTTGTGGAAAGACACAGCTGGTAAAGAAATTAATCGATTTTAAAATGATACACCCTTTCCACCTAAAATAATTTGGTGCTATGGAGCTTATCAAAATCTTTACAAAGAAATGAAAAATGTACAATTTCACGAAGGACTGCCTTCTAATATTAATACTATTTCCAATGCCCTAATTGTCATCGATGATCTCATGTCAGAGCTTTCAAACAATGACAAGTTAACTAAACTGTTTACTAAAGGAAGTCATCACCGTAATTTGAGCATTATTTTTATTGTCCAAAATATATTTCATAAAGGAAAAGAAATGCGTGATATTTCACTGAATGTACATTACATGTTTATATTTAAAAATCCTCGAGATCAGTCCCAAGTCATGCATTTAGGAAGACAACTTTATCCAAACAAATTAAAATTTTTTCGAGAAGTATACGAAGATGCCACATCAAAAGCTTTTAGTTATCTACTAATTGATCTGACCCCTCAAACAGATGATTCACTTCGACTGCGCACGGGACTTTTCCCTGGTGATAAATACTACGTGTATCAACCTCGCTAATCATTTCGTGTTACAAGCACCATGGCTTCCGCAGTCTTAGTCTTTGAAGGATTTCAACTCTCACCAGGACGTTTCGTCGTCAAAGAGCTAGCGGTGTGTGCCGTGAATGAAGATACTTTCTGTGGACGATGGTTGTTTAAATCACCTCTTTCTTATAAAAGTTTGGATCGCAAGAAACAAAATACTTATTCATGGATTACAAAATTTCTACATCATATCGAATGGGAAGATGGTGAATTACCATATGATACTTTTCATTGTGTGTTGACAGTCATTTTCGAAACATTTCCCTATATTTACGTGAAAGGACGTGAAAAAAAGAAATTTTTAGAATTTTTGACCGGGCGTGATATCTTAAACCTCGATGATTTTGAATGCCCTAAGGTAAGGGATTTACCTTCTTTCGGTGTTTTATGTCCTTTTATACACAGAAAAAGTTTTCAGCATTGTGCAGTTTACAAAGTTAAAGTATTTGCCAAATATTTAGAAACTATATAAAGCCTTCTGTTTGTACATTTTCGAACTCAGTAGTCGTCAACATGTGTACACAACAACAGTTAGAATATTTGAAAGCGATTTGTAAAATTAAATCGAACAAATCAATTTTAAAAACGTGCCCAAATAATGTTATTAAAGCTTTCTGTGAATGCGCGATGAATGTCCTTCGTGGAAATGTGCCTCTCTCTAAGAAACAAAAGTATAAACTAACTCCTTACAAAACAAGTTTACGAAAACTTTCAGACAACAGGCTGCCACTATATAAGAAGAGGCAACTTCTCATTCAACGTGGTGAAGGATTTTTATCATTTCTATTACCTGCTGCAATATCTGTGATTAGTTCTCTAATACATGGAGTACAGTAAGAAAATGGTCTTAATACCCGAAGATCGGGCAGAAATTGTGGATCATTTATCTGGATTAGATGCTAAAATGCAAAATATTCTTCAAAGAAAAGATTTGCTAGAAAGTGAGAAGACTAACCAATATTTGCAAGTTCTCCAAAAGTTTGTTAAAATTCAACATCCTGAACAAAAGGCAGAAACTACAGAAGTTCAAGAAACATCAGTTTCTGAAAATCAAGAGCCTGAAACTTTTCCAGGAGAAGAAGATGTTAATACAACAAAAATTTTAAAGTCTGCCCCAGCTCGGTACTTAAATACTGTAAAGAATATTTTAGATTTCTTAAAAGATAATCATTCCATATTATCGTGGACACCCGAAGGAGAAATTGTGTACAAGGGTCAACGCATACATCGCACTAATATAGTCAATTTAGTAACAGATTTACTCAGGAACAGAAAGAAATCCCCATCAGGGTTCAAAGAATTTCAAGCAGCTTTAAAGGAAATGAAGATCCCTGCAACTTATATTGTTAACAGAAAAATATTTAAAGATAACACTGAAAAAATATTTAAAGGTAATACTGAAACAAAACCTAAATCAACTAAGCGTATGTATACTAAAAGAAATACATGGATCACATATTGATGTATGAAACGTTTTTTATTTTCAATAAAATCACATTTATGATTTTTACCTTTTGCGTGCATTGTTTAAAATTGTTTCCATTATTATATTTCATTATTACATTTTAGAATCCCAGGAACAGTTTCTTCTTTTTTCTTTAATATCATTCTGAAAATAAAGAAAATAAAAATAAAAACAATAAAACAAATAATAAATATGGCTAGACGTATACATGTTAACGTAAAATGATAGATTTATATAAAGTTTTAAAAGTAGAATTTAGCAAACATTAATTTTTTTTTCAAGTGATAAAGAAAAAGCCAGCAATAGAATAAATTTGCATTTTAAATTCTGTCTTTCGAGATCAGTTCTATTTTTTAAAATAAAAAGATAAATAATTTCCTTTTCTCCCTATTAGCACATCTGTTTTGTTACAAATGTATTGCAAATAAAAAAAATAAATAAATAAAAAATAAAATACTCACTTTAGTACCCGTAAGGTAGTGTTGAGAAATCTTCTTTAATTACTCTCTTGTCGTAGACGATGCGGTATAGCTTTGTTTGCTGAACGTTGGAAACCTTCCTTCTTTTAGCGTCTCGTATTATCTTGGCGGCATCATTTAACGGGATGGTGGCTTTACGGTCCAAGCTGCATACCAGATGTTTGATCGATTCGAAATTTAGTGACTGGTTGTTTTGGAAGTTCAGGGTAAAACCCCGAACTTTGCAGCATGTTTTACCTTGACTGGTCCGATATGCATAATTCTTGGGCCCTCCTGCAAAAGAAAAACATGTAAAAAAAGGGGGGGGTTGTACAACGGCGTTTTAGGATAACAAGAATCATGCTTACCAGAGATGAAGGTAGTTATAATTTCACCGTCCAGTTCATCTGTAAAATCACCCAGAAAGTTTCCAAGCGGGGGGTCATTTTTACCATTGCTGGCATAGATGATGCTGTCTGTATCATGATACAGAACAGCTTCTCCCAGCTTGTCCATTTCCGAGTAGAGTTTTAGACGAGCCCAAGCCGTCGTAAATGCCGTCAAGAAAATATTAGTCCCGGTATCTTGGGGGATAAAGTCCTTCTTACTATCCCACACAATTGCTGCCACCTCTGGCGTTGGTAGATATATATATATATATATATATATTCACCTCCCCCCAAAACTATTCAATGCTAATTTCGCAACTTGTCGCCTCCCTGGATTTTTCTGGATTTCAGCAGGATTTAGTTGGCCGCCTTCCTTCTCGTGGTACTGCTGAATATATGCAGATTTTTTTTCATCTGTTGTACAGTCGGAAGGATATCCACTACTTTCCTGCTTAATCTTTAGAAAAAGATCTATATAGGACTTGAACAGACGGTTGGATTTTTCTCGGAAGTGATACACTTCAAATATCTGGAAAAAATAATTTTATTAGTAACCCATCATTATTCAAGCAATCTTTATGAAAGAGAAGACTGAATTATAAAACTTACTTTTGTTACCCTATTTCCCTTCTGAACTGCTACTTTTAGTTCCTCTGCTACTCTGGTTCAAATTTTCAGCACAGCAACGACAGAGAGGAAACATCAATTTTCCGTTGCATCGAAGTGGCAGCACTGGTAAGTAGAGTCCCCTGAGAGGCAAGACTCTACATTGTATGAGCCCAAAATGAAACTCAATATTGGTGAAATTTTCGGTTATTATTTCGGGATGCCCTACAGGGTACAGGCAGTACTTGTTTACCTAGACGCAGGAATAGAAAATGTTATATTAACCATAGTATATGCACCTATGAGTCTTAAAAATTGAGAAACTTTTAAACAAACTTACCCAAGGATACAGTGAAGTAAAATCAACGTACTTCGCCTTGCCTTCGAAGCATAATTTCACTACGTTTGTTCTACCCCCGTAAAAGGCATCCCTTGGTTTTAGCCGATCTTGCACTTCATGATCCGAAACAAATTGTTTCAGTTCTGGATTCTGTTTGAGCCTATTTTGATATATGTGCTCCCATTCTTCTATTACGGTGTAGCCTCTATTCCGTAACTTGGCAGTTGTGTTAGCTGTTCTTTCAAATAGCGTCTTCATAGTAGCACCAGTTAGAGAATTCAATGTGTCTCCCTCAAAACAATCTGGACAGCCATGATAAAAGCAGTCCTATAAAAAGAATATATAACGTCTATTATTATAGCCTAATTGTAAGAAAAAATGAATTTATTTATGAGATTTTAAAAAAAAGTATTACGTGAAATTAGTAGACGTCTTAGTTTCTTCACAAAACCCGTCCACTGTTATATCGTCGATCTTCCTCTCGCCTTTCCTATTTAAGGCATGCTCGATGAATATACTTTCTTTGGTTGCTATAAAATCCAGCCAGCGGATAGCATCGGGACTAAAATTCGTGCAGTTTGTGTATCCGCGTACTGGTACCATGGCTGTCGTTTCTTTCTCCAGATGTTTTGACCTGTATGCTGCCATACAGGCTGAGGCAATGGTCACATAACTGAAAAAAAATGAAAAAAAAAATTCAAGCAAATGATAGAGTTAAATATTTTCAATAAGCAACTGAATATTAGTTAAACAATTACCAGAATGGGTGCACGTCTGTAATTTTGATAAACTCCTTCTGGAACTCGAGACAGCACCTTCTTAAAATATCCACATCTGACCTGAATATTTGGTTTTTTAGTATTAAATAAAGAGTCACAGTAAAAAAAAAGATAAATAAAAAATAAAGCATCCATACCTGCAATAAGTGAGCATTTCGTGCTGAAAATCAAACTGTTGTCCTTCCTGAGAATTGTACCAAGAAAGAAAGTCAGTTCTTGTGGCACCAGACATTGTATCTGGGCTGTAGTAATGCATATCCGGGAAAGGGCCAACATAGGTTTGATTTTCTTCCTTATTAAACAGATGCGGAAAATATCCCTTTTTTAATTCAGTCATTCCAAAGCAGCCCGGCAGTTTTGATAAGCTCATTGGTAAAAAGTTGAAAGAATCAATGAGCTTTATATTCAAAGTTGGATGGTTAATGGACATGACTTTTGAGACGCAGGGAATAACTGGAGGTGCTATCCCTTGTTCCAGGAGCCAGGCCATGATGAACTGTCCATCGAAACTGAAAAAAGATAATTAATTCATGAAACTAATATCGAGATTTTTTTTTGTAAAAAAGGAGACTAAATACATATCAATTAAAAGAAACATCTGTTTTCTCTTATCAACTCACCCCTTCATGTTGTGTGCAACAGCAGTGTAACCTTTATGAATAGGAGCAAACAGCCATGAACAAAAGTCCTGACAAGCAGTATTTCCTGTGAAGACTGTTTCGCCTCCATCCGCATACTGTGCTACGGCAAAATTAACTCTGTGGGTACCCGAGGATTGATCAGTCTCAAAATCAAAAAAAAATATATGATCTGAGGGTGTCTTGGCTGAAACAACATCCAAAAAGCATCGATGTTCAGATGCGTCAACAAAATATTTGCATGAAGGGCATTTCGTTGTTCCACAATTGTGCAAATGTTTCGGACAGTTTTCACGCAAAATTACTTTGCAACATTCTCTGCATTTATACATCTGAAAAGGTAAAATCTCAGTTAATTTACTTTTATACGAAATTTTTTTTAAAATAAAAAGAATGAAAAATATTACCTTATCACATAATGATTTCTGTCGTCTTCCTGGTATTGCTTTGTGACTTTCAAAGCAACTAGCAGAGCGACAAAGTCTATCACAATCGAGACAACGTTGGGATTGGCCTGGCAAGCAGTCCCTTCTCATGCGAACAGGGCACACATGTCCACATCTGTGGTTTTCAAGATGGTCAAAAGGTTTGTCACACGGTTCGCAATAAAATTGTGAACCATAAAACCCTTTTAAACTCTTTATGACATCATAATGGCCCTTAAGAAGCCACAGATTGATGCGGCGATCTCTATCTTTGCCCCTGTAAGAAACCTATAAAAAAAAAGAATTGAATAAACAAATCACTAATCCCGAGGAAGAAATTCCATCACATCTTCAGCGGTTATACGTGTATGACATATATAAAAATTATTTTGAAAAAAAGCACATAACTCAATTACCAAAACTAAGGAAAAACTAAATTCAGGTAAAATATAAGTAATAAACATGAAATAAGTAAGTAATGACCCTTACACGGAGTTAATGAATTACACGGAAATTTAAAAAACTTACCCTGTTTAAATTTTCTGAAGAAATAACTACAACTTGTACGTTAAGGTACTCTTAAAAAATTGCAATGTCCTCATATGTACAAGCCCCCAAAGACACACCTGCATCTCTGTGTAAATCCTTAGCCTTCTTAAGAAGATATGGTCTCCTTATATCCCGCATCGCATTAATTGACGGCCGATCATTCTCAAGATGTGCCAAGGCGTACAGTATCGCCTTGGAACAACACAAGCCTTCTTCATCATATGGAATCATCAAAACTGACTTCTTTTTCAGGCGATCAGATTCAATATTGATAACCCGTCTATTCCTGCCTTCTCCTACTTCTCTGTGGGTTATTATTACATCCACAGTAACGCCGTCTTTCAGTTTTAGATTCTTGTATGACTGAAGAACGTGTATTATGGGAGCAACAACTCTTTCAACAGTCAACTCCGATACTCGCATAAGAACTGTCGATACTGGTCTGTCCAGTCCTACTGCCATGAAACAGAAACGAATCAAATCAAATGGACTCAGGTTTTGCGTGCAACGCAGAATAAGTATGCTTATCAGGCTCCTCACAGCTTCAACTGCAGCTACTAGAGGGGTTGCTTGCAGCCTTGGTGGTATCTGCTCTGGGTCGATTCTAGCCTGAAACGTGACCTCTTCCGCATTGTAGCGTTGATTCCTCCTCCGATTTATTTCGTTAATGATTACGACATTATCCAGCTGAAACGAAAAAAAATAACATTATAAAGTTAATCTATGCATTTATTCTTATCTTCTTCGAAAAAATTTAAAGAGCGTTGGAATTAGCTATTACAAGAGTAAACTCACGTTTTCAGAAGAATCATTTTCAATAAAGGCAGGTCCCCGTGAAGAAGGTCCTGGTCGGGGCTGAAATTTAAAATGACAAATTTAGAAAAAGATACGCATTGAAAAACTAAATTATTATCATCAGACTAGACGAAATTCATAATATATATGCACCTCAAATCCAGATCCGACTTGATGGTACAAAGGAATTTGCATAGTTTTCCCAAGAGAAAATATTGATATGTCACTACGAGGAAGCTAGAAAAAAAAAGATGAAAAAAAATACTAACATTGAAAAATTAATACAGAAATAATTTGTAAAATAATCAGTATAATAAACAGTGATAGATTGATCACTGTTTCTACAAATTTCTTTGAAGTTTCACTCATATTGGCGTTAGTAAAATTAAGGCTTAAATTTTAGCTCAGAGTATATCTAAACTTACTTCAACATCATCTGATTCTTCATCATCGCTTCTGGGAGACGCTTGTGAATAATTACGAAAATCCTAAAAAGAAGAAAAAAAACATTCTTGGAATACATACATAAAGTGTTAAACTGAACAACAGAAATGTAAATAAGTACTTACATCATCATCGTCACTGCCTTCAAATATCATCTTCACTTATATTAATATTTATGAAAATATTTAGCAAAAATACATTAAATAGTAATACAAACAAATTTTAAAAGTTATAAGGTAAATTAAAGTTTTAAAACACTCGAAAGTTAAGCATAGCATTTTATGAAAATATATTCATGTCGAAACACGTGGCACCTAACACTTTTTATTCCGTGTTTGTGTGAAAAAAAGGGTAACAACCTCTGAATAACATTCATTCAAAAAATATTTTTCGGAAAAAATGAAATAGTTTAATTTCAACCAGAAAAAAGTTTAATTATTACACGTTAGGCTTAAAAATTTATCAACCAATAAATTTACAGATATTATTATTTTAAAGCGAAATATTTAATACATTATATACAATTACTGACAATATTTATTTAAAAAGAAATTCAAATAAAGAAATTAAACTTACTTTACCAAGTGTTCTTTTCCTTGACTCCATTTCTCGCATACAAGTTCTCCAACCAGCAATAATTTTTAAAACTATTTCAAATCACACACCTTTGCAAGTGCGAAGGTCCAAAATGAAATGGCGGACGGTACAGTATGAGTACCCCAAAAGAGAGATATATAAGAGAGAGATATATCTTCAACTCACTTTACTTCTCTGAAGGAAAATCAAAAAATTCCTACTTTGACCCCATGTGGGGTCTGGGGTACGGTGTGCCCCCAGTTCTGTTCACTAACAGCCAATCAGATCACCTAAACTATCCGTGACGTCATGCAACCATGCCACGTCTGCACCAATACGTTCTGACATCTAACCTGTTGCCACTCACAAAAAGATAAGTTTCCAGCCAATGACATCATAGTCTCCTCTTCACTTCCCTTCTTCTGAATACGTAGTTTCATTTCAGTTCGAATGATCCCCACAGCATTAAACAACTAAAATCTACTACTTTGAAACACAAAACTGAAATAGATTATTTTTAGGCTGAAGTGCGTGCTCTAGGATGGTCCAGTTGTAGCATGTCTGTCTGCGAACACTAAGGTCCCGGGTTCGAATCCCGGCCAGGATGAGTTTGAAGATTTGTCAAAATCTGCAGCGATATTTTTCAAGTAAGTTGATTTACAAATTAACTTAATTGTAATCAATAATTAAATTAATTTAAATTAATAAATAAATTAATTTAAATTAATAAATAAATTAATTTAAATTAATAATTATACTAATTGAAATTAATAATTACACTAATTGAAGTAAATAATTACACTAATTTAAATGCCTAATTGATGTGATTAACTGATTTTCCAGATAACTCGAGAAATGATGAAAATCTCTAAGTTGGAAAGATGACGTCATAACTCCTCTACTCACTTCAGTTCACATCAGCACATAACAACTAAAAAATCGAAAGCAGGAGGAAAACAACTAAACTCAACTCGAAAGCAGGAGGAAAACAACTCAACTCGACACGAAGAGGAAAGCAACTTAACTCAACTCTACTCCACAGCACGCGTAAGACCTTTTTCTACTCTCCTAGTAATTTCTTTTTAAGTGTAAATTCAACAAAGGAGTGAGGGAATGGGATATCCATACCCTCACCCTCAACACTAGCCAATTTGGCGAAGTGATCGGCGAGCTCGTTACCCGGGATTCCGACGTGAGCCTTCACCCAGGCAAGCCCAACCAATCCCTCCGCCAAGCAAAATTTATTTTTTATGGAAATTACAAATTTAGATCTAGACCAGTAGCTCTTGAGGGCCTCGATGGAAGACCTACTATCAGTGTAAATGTTGATTTTCTTTTTATTTTCATTAGCCCAATCCACTGCCTCACCCAAAGCCGCAAGTTCGGCCTGGAAGACAGTGTTCTGGGGTTCCAATTTTTTACATATAATTTTCTGTTGCATTTCTCCATGGCGAATGCACACAGAGAACCCAACACCACCATCGCTGGTGTGGCGCGGAAGTTTGGAGAGGGGGTGCCAGCTCAGGTGTCGTCCTCGTCATCTGACCACGGTTCAAAATTACGAGGTCCGTCCCTAAATAGCCCTCGTGTTGCTTCAAAACGGGACGTTAATCTAACCTAACCACACACTCTTCTTTCTCCCTGCAGACTTCCCCGAAGCACTTTCTGCTCCGGCTTTCCTCATTTGTGAGAGAAACCGAAGGACTTGTTCAGGTTCTGCCACGAGCAACCACACTTCTGCAATTGGAACGTATTCACTCTGGTGTTGAGTATCTCGAAACGCATAACGGGGATCTTATTTGTTAGGGGTATTTATATGTATAATAATATCAACCAAAATATAACCTGTTATATATAAACATTCAAAAATTCAATTCAAAAATTAAAAATTTATTAATTAAACAAAATATAAATTAAAATCCTATAAAAAAGTGCAGAACACATGCAATGTGCACATGTAAAACTAACAATCCTATGTACTATATTACTCCCCACACAGCACGAAACTTCCTGGGGACGTACGAATTGCCTCCATCACCTCCTTAAACCCTCCCGGGAGAAAGGGGAGCCTTCATGCTCGTTGCTACGATGCGCGGGGCTGGAGACCCTGACAACGTGCTTAGTGGTATTTCTGATAGATGTGCTTAGCGGGAGGCTTTAAAGACAAGCTTCCGTAGGCGATACATCGATGGATATTTTAAAGATGACCTTCCCTAAAAGATGCGTTACTGGATGTTTTGCAGATGAGCTTACTTAGAAGATGTGTTAATGTGTATATTGAAGCAATAATAACGTGTAAAAGTAATAACATGCAAAATACATTTGAATCATTAATTGCAGAATGGGAACAAATGACAAATACTAATTTTACAAAAGACATAAAAAGTCATTTATTATCGTTCTTGGTGAAGCAAAGTCTAATTTTTTTTTTAAATATGAAGTTGTCTTCTAATACACATTATATATACATTTTCCGCTGATACGAGAAAATATTTCACTAAACAAAACATTAAACTGCAATTTTTAAAAAACACTTTATTCAATGAGCGTGAGTTGAGAAACATATTTTAAGACGTTTATAAGATCAACCTGCGAGTAAGTGGAAATTTATTTTGGAGTTGATTTATTTATTGTACTTAAGTTGGATAATCATAGTTTTTACATTATCTTAGTATTACGACAACAATAAAGTTAATCCCTTAAGTTTGATTTTCATGACAAAAATTGAAACATTGTAGCAAATCATAAAAAACAATTTTTAAAACTTTGTTAAAGAATGGAAAAATGGGAACAGATAATTTGATACAATTGAAAGACATATATTAATTTTTTTTTTTATTTTGAGATTGTGTAAAAGTAATTTCTAAGCGATTATGTTTTTGAAAGATATTACGGGAAAAACCCAACATTTGGACTTTAATAAACTAATTGAGATTTTTCTCTTGTTCCTAACGAGTCAAATTTCATCAATGTTGGTCGAAATATTAATGAATAAATAAAATTGTTTGAAGGACACATGCTCACAGACAGAAAATCTGCTTTATATTTCTACTAATAATAATGTTCGTGTTAGCGCTCTACAGGGTAGACTGATGG